>CM040753.1:5999883-6002383 GCA_022829145.1 Albula goreensis | reverse complement strand
AAAACATCATGACAAAAAAAAAAAAAAATCATTCAGGAGCTCTTCGCCTTCAGCATTGTTAAAATGTAACTTCAACTTGCAGTAAGACACGTACAAATGTGACGTTCTGATTCCCAAACTATCTTAATTCTTTTTGTCTTACGTCAGACATTCACCGGGAAAATCCACAAAGACCTTAAAAGTATTTCAGGAGAATATGTTTTGCCAAAATTTAAAATCAAAGAGCAACTGTAAATAACATTCCATCCAAAGAAAAATAATTTTGGTGCATTATTTACTATTCCACCATCTCAAAAGCATAATAAAACACAGTCCCACCAGAACGCTGCGCTTGCACAATAAAACTGAAACAGCAGCCTTACGAGCCGAAATGAACAGAGCAGGCTGTATCAAATCCACAGACAGCCTTACACAGACACACACACACACACACACACACATATGTACACACGCATGCACACACCCGCACACACATGCACAAGCACATAAATGTGCACACACACATTCACACAGACACACGTACACACACACGCACACACCCACACACACATGCAGAAACATATAAATGAGCACACATCCATACACACACACACACACACACACGCACACACACAAACATGCACATACCCACACGCACGCACAGCATTAAATTCAAAGCAAGCAGGCCCTCATTGTGCGATTTTTCAGGCGGGTAAGTAGACGAGAGGCGGCTGCAGCAGGTGAATCCTAAATGAAACAGGAACTCATCTGAATGGGCCGTCACGTCCGGACGAGCATGCGGGAGCCGTCGGCTCCGGCGTTCTGCCAGTTACCGGGGGCCACGTTCACTGGAAGGGTTATTTGGGGTCCTCACTTAAGGAGGCTTGAAATGAGCCTGTTTTCCCTTCTATCGAAAACTGCCTTTCCAGAAAAGTCTATACATCAGACGCGGTCGAAATCATCCACAATCCTATTACTTTACGACACCGGTGCTAGTTCAGAACCTATGCAGCACCAATACAAGCCAGTTTGTGCTGACGTTCAAAGAAGATGACAGCAAAAATAATATGTGAAAAAAATGTTAAACAACACAGATGAGTATCAGTCTAGAGAATCTACTTGTGTCTGGGCAAATAGTCATTTACAGAAAGCTTCTCATTCATCATCATTCCGTCACACAGGTACCAACCTGTGGTGGTGGACCGCTCTAACATATTAAAAAAAGGCTATGAAAGACTGCAGCTGCTCAGACAGGAAGTGACACGGAAACAGGAAGTGGAATCATGTCACTCAACATGGGATCACCAGAGCTATGTGCACAAAGCTGCCTGTGCTGTCCAGTCAATAACCTAACAATTCCTGTCACACACCGGCAACACGACAGTTACAACTCTTCAGGATGCCCACGGGCTCAGCGACAAACAGCATCTAATCTTATCATATCACATCAGAAAGAAAAGGCATAGTTTGTGTTATGCAGGGACTGGATTTCTTTCCTTCTTTATCTCCTCATTAATAATTGAAGAATGGAATTTACTCCTATTTTTATTTATTTATTTATTTGCTGTAATTAGAGAGATTTGTCAACACTAGGAAAAAAAAGCACTTGAAAATGGGGACGTGCTGAGAGGCTTCCTGGTTAAAGCTATTGTAAAATTCTCCTCATTTGTAAGCGTTCTGCTCAAACAAAAGCTCCCTAATTTTCCCAAGATTCTACATTCCTGCTGGAGTCAGTGGCCCTTATTACAGAACAGAGTGTAATCTCGCTCTGTAATTATCTGGGATGAGCCTGTACAGAAGCACTCAATCTTCCCTGCACCTTTGAAATACAAAACTCTTAGGACTTTATATACTTATATACATTTATATATAAATAAATGTAAAACTACATATATTTTTTGTTGACTCATGCTGCTTTACCAATACTCTAAGAAATAAATGTTTGAGTCAATTACAATTATCATTTAGAACCCTGTTTCTGATATCAAATATTTTTTCTATGAAGCTTGGAAAGTGTAACTGCCACCCCAGAAGACACACACGTGATATGTACAATGTTTAAGATAATTAAAATGGACACACAGGCACTGAAACATCATCACATGCACACGCATACACACTCACACACACACACACACACACACTCTCACACACACACACCCTCTCTCACACACACACACACACACACACACACACACACACACACACACACACACACACACACACACACACACCTCTCACACACACACACACACTCTCACACACACACACACACACTCTCACACCACACACCCTCTCACACACACACACACACACCCTCTCACACCCTCTCACACACACACACACACCCTCACTCACACACACACACACACACACACCCTCACACACACACACACACACACCCTCTCACACACACACTACACACACACATACTCTTAAATGCATACACACACACACACACACACCCTCTCTCACACACACACACACACACCCTCTCACACACACACACTCACACACACAC
>CM040753.1:5857383-5994883 GCA_022829145.1 Albula goreensis | reverse complement strand
ATCTCCCTGGTCTGAGCACACCGCTCTGTTTGCTGGGTGGAGATGGCAGGGCCGGGGGCTGACAGATGGTCCTGCCTCTTCGCCACACCGCTACACAAAGCAACTTGTTTTATTTTGCCGTTGACCTTGCCATGGCCAGCGAGCCAGCCTGGCCCACTGCCTGCCACACAGGAGGACAATGAAGACTAGCGCCGCTCCAAACTACCATTATGCTTTTGATGCTGGGGCTTTCATTTATTTTTTTATTTTTTTATGAGGGTACGTTTTTACCCATGCCCATTTTTTTATTTTTTTCCTTTTACCCCCATGCAGCAGTTTGATGAAGACACAGAAACCATTCCTCTGCAGGTCGGTATGCCGACGCATGGATCATCGTGGATGCCAAATCGCATGCTAATACCTGCGCTAATGAATCAGCTTCTCTGTGTCTCTCATGTCGAAAGCCATCCTGAGCTCGCAGTACCCTTCACAGCATCATTTAAAGTGGACACGCAGAAAAGAAACAATGGGCTAAATTCAATCAAAAGCGCTTACTCTCTTTCAGCATACATTGCAAGTCAATCAAAACAGACTTAAGTTCCCTAAAGGCTTTTGTGCTCTTCTGTTTTTCAGCTAAGATAACACATTCCACAGGACATGTTTCCTTATCCTCCACACAATACAACACTCAAAGAAAATGACGCTGTAATTCAAAGTCTGTTTTGATTGAATTGCTTATGCCCCTTAAAAAAGACTAAGCACAGTTGATTGAATTTCGCCCAATATCTGCACATTGCCTATCTGTCACAGTTGTGTCTCCGACACCGGGAGCTATTTATTGTAAGAACAGGGGAATAACTGAATTCAAAAAGAGAGCTCTGAAATAAACATAGCATCTTTCATGATACAGCCTGTGCTACATAAAGGCATACGGGCCTTTTTTTAGGGTTATGCATAATTTGCTTTAAATGTAAATGATATGTAAATCGTGCTTATACAGAACAGGCCAGACTGCTGTGGCGGAGAAGACTGTTACATTATCTATGTAATTTATAACTAAGTGTTGCATCAATAGAGGCTCTGAATAATCAGGCTGCCAGGAATACCTTTCAGTGATGAGCACGCCCATTGTGTTTCTGCCCAGTGACCGGCAACCACCGCACACTTAGGCATGGATACCATTAGGGGAAAATGACCATGGGATTTCCTGGAAATGTCACACTTCATATCTGCGCTTAAAATGGGACAGGCTGGGCAGGAAGGGATGCTGCTTTAAAGGCTTAGAATTACAATACTTTAATAAATGTTATGTTCGCGATACTTGTTTACCGACGCGTTGTTTAGTAAATGTAGTTATTTGAGGTCTCTGTGGCTGCCCATACCCAGAGGAACGCACATGACCTGGATACCTGACCGAACCCTTTCAGCGTTAGATGCTTTACTCAAGGTTACATGCAGTTAAGTGAAATGCTTCCGGAACGCTGTGTAGCATTCCAGTTTGATGGTCATGCAGTTGTGAGACAACATTACATGAAAACAAATTAAAAAAAAATCGTAAAATATATTTTCTGTTTCAAATTATTTCTGAAAATGAATAAATGTCCTCAGCATGTTGCATGCAAACGTACTGATACCATCCCAGTTTGATTATTATAATTTATATATGTTAAATATCATTCAGTATAGGGTCAAACACATTTTAAAATATTTCTAAATTTGGTTGTTAAAAATGCAGTATTTATAATGTGAGTGCTAAAATTAACATGAATAAGCATCCACAGTGTATAACATTTGTGGATACTGTTATAATAGTCTAATGTTGCCCTGGGAATGTGACTACTGAATTCAAGAATAACTCCCCTAACATTATGGGAATGTTCTGGAAAACTGTTAGCTTGGTTGTGCCAGTTACCCATTCTGGATCATTGCAACCATACTCTCCCCACATGCTACTGTTAAACAGGGTGGAAGGATGGACAGAGTGAAAATGAATGGCTCTAGAGGGCCTTGGTGAGAGCACACTGGAGAACTGTGATGTGGCTCTGTGGTCACAGGTTCAAGGTCAGGGCTGTATCATTGGCTACATGTGACTGGGCAAAGATTGCATGACACTGAAAATAGGGTATCACATATGCAGATAGCAACATAAAAATAAAGAATGGTCTAATGATTTCAGTTACAGATGGTTTTGATTGTTGCGTAAATTGACACAAGTTGAACAGACATCGGAATCCCAACTCTACTGTTGCTCTTAGTTGTCTTCCCCTCGGGTTTCTATACCAACACATCAGGAGATCCACATTGCTTGAGAAACATTGGAAAGTTGAGTTGTCTTGGATACTAGAACTCCTCAGTATGCCAATCAATTGTGCCAACAACCACCCCTTTTTCAGACTCAGTGAAGTCTCCTCTCGCAGCCATGCTAGACGCAACCATCGGCAACTAGGCCTGGCAACTACTTTTATAGGCCACACCTGGGAGGCAGCTGCCGATTTACATATGTTTTATGTCACTTATTTGTCCAGGTGTTGTCAATATTATGCGCATATAAAATGAGCACTATTCAGCGGTTGAGCAATTGTACTTTGTACCATTGCAGCATGTGAAAAATGAAACATTATGGAATCACCCTACTTATGCTCCAGCCAAACTGTCTGCATGATTCTGCTTGAGGGTATACATATATAATGGAGGCAGAGAGTGGTGACATAACACTTCACCAAACCAGTATAAAAAGTAACAAGCACCTTATTTTTTCAGTAACATTGTAACAGAATCGATATATGAAAACAGCATCACATGCAGCGATTGCATCATTACATGCCTGAGACAGTTTTAGGAGGAAGTTTCTGAAGTCCTTGCAAGTCATATGTTCTAAAGGAAATTGTAAATGTATTGTCTAAACATACATAAATATATTTTCACTGTAAATGTAAATTTTCAAATATTTGTTCATTTTATGAGACCATTTTCAAACAACATTAGTCAAGATGGCCTGAAATATGTTTTAGTACACAGTGCCCGTTATCCATGAGCTTAATGTTTTAATTCCATTGCTGCTTATGGCAGGCTGCATGCACAAAAAGGCCCAAAACATTAGAGGGAGTCACCTGCGTGCATGCGACCGCTTTTAATGACCTCATACGGCGGCGGCACGCGCAGAGATGCTGGGTGATCGTTCGGCGCCACGCTGCCCTGCAGTCGGTCGCCCGGGCGACTGTGGAACATTACGCTCGGTGTCACGGTCAGGCGGGCGGCGGGGCCTGGCGCGCGAGGACGCGGGTGGCGGGCAGAGGGCTCTGACCTTTTTAAAGTCAGACCGCCGTGTTTGCTCGATGTCCCCTGTGTTCTGGTGCTTAGCAACCTGGCGAGAGACGGGTGGATGGGCCGTGCATGCTCTGTTGACTCGGATCACGGGGGCTCCGTGCCGTGAATGGCGCCGCCAGAACGGAACACAGCGGCAGAGGTCCATCTCGATCGGCCGCGTTAACGACAAGGATAGACACGGGCGTGTGCAATATCGCCTCTGCGGGAGGGCCGCCACCTGACATGAAAACGCCTTTTTGACTCGTGAAAACACGGGCCTTCAACTGCAATGTGCCACCACACGTAACAAGCACACACAAAATATCGCTCTATGCTTTCCATAAGGTAGTGAGATCACACAGGACGCATTCTATTAAACAGAAATTACTTCCAAATATGTCTGGTTCTGCCAGCAATGCAATATGAAGCATATGCGGGAATTGTAGATTTCATTTGACAGTGTTTTAATAAATAAAGACTTCATTTAAAACACACACTGCTTTACTGTTTTCTCAAAGGACTTACGCCAACATACACCTGTTCATCATTTCCGTATAGAGTAGTTTCTCTTTGCACTCCAGTTTGCCATGCTAACTAATTAACAGCCAGCTCTGACTGCAGAGTTTTCTCACGACTAATTGATGGGTAAAGATTTGGGAACTGTTAAAAAAAGTTAAGATATCCAGGAATGTGTGATATTAAGGGATGGCACACACAATCTTGTGTAACATGCATATGCACACTTACACAGACACAGTGGAATCAGGTATTTCCTTTTTGGACATATATAAAATGAGAGGATACACTATGCTTGTGTAAAAAAAGGAATACATGCATGAGGTTCACAAAGCACACACAAATGCCTATTTCCTTTTCCTATTCCAAAACCACCGTTAATATTTCCCATGGATAACTTTTAAATAAATATGATTTATAAATAATCTTCCAATAATTCAATGTGTGAATCCACAGTGGAATATTTACAGATAATCGATTTCACAGTAATTGTAACAGAAAAGAAGTGGCAGCATTCTGTGAATCATAACCCATGTGGCGTGCATGTAAGGAATGATAAAATGGCTCCTTATTTTGATCTTTTATTTTGTATATATAACTTCTCCTTCAAGGAAACCTGCATGAAGGGGCACATAATTGAATATTACGAACAGCATACTTGACTGGTCAGGACATAACGCGGTTTTAATGAATGCTGAAGTATTTTAATCACCAATTAATAAACAGTGTGGGGAGTACAGGTTGAATGTAAGTGTAGGCTGACTTATGTAAAGGAGATGCTATTTCTGTGTTCTTCCTGGTCGACTACATTGACTAACTATAAGTTAGATATTCATCCATTTTTTCAGTACAGTATGATCTCTGTCTACAATTTATTCATTGAAATGAGTGAGTGAGCGTGTGCATATGTATGTGTCAGTTACATCAATTTTCAATTCTGCTCATTCACTAGAAGCTGTTGTTTACTAATTATTTCATAATAACACAGATAACATAAATATATAGTAATTATAAATGCACTGCATTTGTGTTTAAATTCAGGCAGAGAACACAGATAATTACTGTCATTACGAGATGGAGTCTTGATTGCTTACATCACACAGGACAAAAATACAGCTTCTGCTCCATTGGAAATGATGTTTTTGGGTAATGCACTGAGAGTGGATATGACGGACACTGCCTTTCACCCAATCAGAATCCAAACTCCTTTGTTTTCTGTGAAGCATGTGTAGTAAATGCACCATAGAGATGTATGAGTACCCACTGTATGTCGCTTTAAGCTTTCAACAAGCCTTAATTAAGCTCTCTAAAGAAGAGTATTGGTGCTCAAGCACCACACTGCCGATATCCTTTGTTTTTTTTTTTAACACTACAAAAGTACACAAAAAATTTAAAAAAATGGAATTAAGCTGCCTTGTCAATGGGTGGATTTACCTACTTCCCTCAACATGCACACACGTAAGCGCACAGACAGGCACGCACACAGACACGCTCACACGCGCATGCACGCTCGCACGCACACACAAACCACATGCGCGCGCTCTCAGCTGGAGGCCGCCTTTGGAGTGAGTGATGTAGAGAGCCGCGAGAGTGGAGTCAACAGCTCCAGCGTCCCCGGGCGCGACCCGCCGGAGCTGCCGCCGCTGGGCTTTAAGAGGGGAGCGTTTAATTGACTGATAGACGGCGCCTTCTTTTGTTGGCGGAAGACAGCGGAGTAATGGCAGCTCGAGAAAGCGTGCCATCCGCCGAGGCCCCTCCCGGGACCCGCAACATGGGGATATGTGTCAGGAATAAATAAATAATCTAATTATTAAGCCACTTCCTGTCACGTTAACTCCAATTTGTCGGCTTCAGAAGGCAACAAAACAAGGCATCTTTCCTCATTACGGTTCCCCCCTTTTTTTTCTCTCTCTTTTTTTTTACAGCGGCGGTAATGGCCATTAGATTAAAGGCTGTCTGATTGGTGTTTTTTGTCATAAAGACGAAAAAAAAAGGGGAGAGGAAAAAAAAAAAGAGTGAGAGACGCGACCAGCAGCAGAGGAATGAAAAAAAAAAGAAACGGAGGGGGAGAGAGAGGGAAACCAGAGGAGGGGAAGAGAGGAGAGGAGAGGAGAGGAGAGAGGCCTCATGCTTGACTCTCGTCCAGCTCGGCTCCGGCCCACTCTGCAGACTCACACGGAGCAGCCAGCTGTACAGCAAATGTGGGGCTCTCCGACCGAGGCCTTCCAGGCCACCGGCCCCCCATCCGGCGAGACGTGAGGCGCGGTACCTCGCGGTCTTGGCAGGTAGCTGCTGTCACCAGACCAACTTGTAGAGGTGACTCTAGATGCCTTCCATTTTATTCGTTTTGTTTTTTTTTTTTTTTATTTGGAGAGGGGCTGGGGGAGAGTGTATTTTGGAAACCAAACCTGCTTTCAATCAGGTTTATAATGACATGTTTGATACAGTTTGGATCCCTCACAAAGGCTTTTAAATTATTCAGTTGATCAATATTTTTTTCATTATGTATAGCCATTTAGAAATAGGCTATTGCAAAGTTATGTATAGTAAATATTCTGCACACAAAAGTACTAAAAATCATTTTAAAAAATCCCATTTCAGCCAGATAATTCCGATTTCTGGATAAACTTGATACAAATAGACATAAGTATCTAAAGGTAAGGGTGATCTGCTGTATTGCGTCTCGCTTCTAGGTCTACCTATTCAGTAAACTGAATTATAAGAGCACAGTAATGTTAGTAGTTACTGCTAGTTTAATGTATGTTGGGGTCTTGGTGATAGAGGAAGCTTAGGTTCTACAGACTGCACACCAGGTTATCACGTTCTGGAAAGCAAAATGTCAAACAGAAGCAAACGTGAATATTTCAAGTCATCTAGAAACTGGCATCTTAACGTAGAGGGCCATTCTATGGCATCATGACTGTCGCTATGTCATTTTTTAATTTTTGAATTTATCACTTCAGTCAAGCCAAAAACAGGCCGTGTTCCTCTACTTTGGAGGTGTCTGTACAGTTGAGCTGAAAGTAAACATTTTCTGTGATAGAAAGAATATAAAACAACACAAAACAAACCAATATCCTCGAACATTCTAAGCGAATGTTTTGTTCTTGCCCTCGATTGTCTTCACTCAAAAAAGGTTTCCAAGAAAAACGTCAAGACTTTCGAGTCCCCCCCTCAGAGAGGTCCGGCGCCGTGGGATGCGAACGCTGTCGAAAAGCCGAAATAAGCCCGCCTTCCCCCGGAGCTCGAAGGTTCAGAGTTCTTTCGAGGTTCACAGGGGATTGTCTTTTAGAAGTGTCCTACTGGGAGGACCAATTTGATGTCAATGAAAGACCTTCAAACCCAGCAGCCTCAAAACTTTACCTCGATGCAGTGCTGTCAATGCCAAAACATCAGCCTTATGTCACAAATCAAATCTTTTATTTATTTCTGTATTTTATTTTATTTTTTTTCTGTGATAGAGAGCACAACCTCCTCGACCTTCGGCTCTGCTGGTCTTCACAGTCCTACCTGCTTTTGCTGTGAACTATTTTCACCGCTGCAAATCTGTCAGAACAGCTCTCAAACAGAGTGGTGAAATCTGCCCAAACAAGACGCAAGATGCACTTGACTTAATGCACTTTGAGATGTAAGTGCTCTGGATAAGAGCCTCTGCAAAATGCCAATAATGTAATGTAATTTTTTACTCCTCCTCCCAACGCAAATTAGTATTTATATATCAAAAATGTCAATATTGCATTTGAAAATAATGCAAGGACCCTCAGAAAAGCATAATTTGAATATCTTTTCTATTTCAAGAGGGAATTTTATGAAGAATAAATATGGATAAACCCAAAAATGCTAATTATTCCCTCAAACAGTGGGAGAAAGAAACATGATTGAGACCAAGGTCATAAATCTCTATTTGTTAAGAAACCAAAAAAAGGAACAGCCTTAATTTTCAGTAAAAAACTACGGACATGATAGCAGAATGGTTAACAGCAACCAAGTCCCTCTGGTTGTAAAAGTAAAATCGAAACCACAGTCCTTAAAACTGCCCTCCGCCACACACACAAAAAATAAAAACCCCAAAAAAATGACCAGCTGTCTATGAGCCGACTATCAAATTGCTCCTTGGTCAGTAGCTGTATCGTTTTCCTTTTTTGTTTTTTTTCATAAGAGTGTCATACTAAGTCCCCTTACAGAGCCACCAGCTGTACAGCAAATTCACGCTCTTCCAACTGCACCGCGGCAATCCAGGGGCCTCCATCTTGAGGCCAGAGCAGATCCTCGTGGGCTTGGTAGTCCGTCTGGCGATGCCCCCCCACACCCCCAAACCCCGGCCACACGGTGTCCCCTCGGACGTGCTGCCGCCTCCCCCTCCCCCCACCCTCCGCTGCAGATCTGATTATCACGTTTAGCGTTTAACACCTACGTGCCGCGGCTAGGGCTGAGCTTGAACTCTGGGTTTCCGTTTCATCCGAGGGCCACGTCGCTGTATTAAAATGTGCTGGCAGGAGTACAACTTGCACGCTGTCCAGCTTCATGCAGATAGAGATGGAGGGATCGGGGACAGAGGGGGAGGAGTAGGAGGGGGAGAGGGAGGGAGGGGGGGGGGGGATAGCAGGGAGGTTGAATCAGCTCACCACCAAAATTATATTACAGAGAGCCAAGATGTAACTGATGTTGAACTTGCCGGTGTTTGTTATTCCACGCACTTTGTTTGGACTGAGTCATCTCTGTAGAAATAGAATTATCAGTGTGAATCGATACTGCAAGCAGGGCATCGGTGGAAACAACACCCATAAGAAAGGAACACTTGCTCCATTACCTACGTTAATATCGTGACAGCTGAGGAGAGATGACCTGGCTCCTGCTCCATCTCTCCTGTGCAGATGGCCATTAAAGCAGAAAGTGTCCCTTTTAATGAAGAAAGTATTTAGAGCTTTTCCAAATGAGGACAGTTTTATCCAAATTGATTTTGCAGTAATTAGAGCTACGGCCAGATTTAACCCCTTGTCACTCGCAGGACACAGCCGAGAACCGCTTCTCTGCGGGCTGCTTCAGCGCGAAGGGGAGGGCAGCTGTGTCCTTCTACACTGTTTAGATGGAAGGGTTTTTTTGTGACTCCAAATTCATCTCTGATATTTTACCTCAGATTGGGAAATACAGATTTTTGATATTATTAATACCTGAGGCTTTGGAAATTGCTACTTTTATTTATTTTTTTTTCACCATCGACTCATTTTAACAATAGAAACATTTTAGTTTAAACGTATGGCACGGTAAGGTTTTGTAAAATGTTAACCAGCAATAACTTTGATTGTGTTACAGCACAACAGACGCAGTCAGCCAACTCAGTCCGCTTTCTGAAACAAATGAGCTGTACCTAATTTAATAAACAACATAACAAACACAATAATAAAATATATGAATTAAATGAATAAATTCCAGTTGAGAGTTGTGGGACTGTGACAGAGGCTGAGTGTCTGATCATATAACTCTGTAAGTGTCAAAATAGAAAACATATTTATAGGCATGAAGGTCACCAACAACAGTGGGTGGAAATATAACCCAGTCTTCTAAAGGGGGTCGGGGGGGGTGGGTGGCGGGGCATGGAGAGACCAGGTCCGCGGATTCGCTACCTGGCTTGTGCTGTATGTCTCTGCATTGTGGATGGCACTGTGGTGCTGGTACAATTCACTGCCAGTCCAGCACTTGACATGTTACAAACCCTGAGCAGCGCAGTCCAGCACTTAATACACTAACTTACACCCTACCGTAGTGTTTATGAGTATAGCATTATAATCCATGTAATCCTTATATATTATATACGGTTATATTTAAATTTAAAAGGTCTTTCAGGGCATATGCAAATTAAATCTAAAGGCAGTTTACACGACAAAATTATTTTCTTTCAGTGTGTTATATTTCATTGGAGACACACCATCATTTCCTTGGGAATATGTTCTTTTAATTCTAAAATGGAATAGCATATGTCCTTAAAAAAAGAAAATATAGCTGTGTGTTTATTTCCTGTGTTAATAATGTATATGTCCCTACTGAATTGGATGGATTAATTTGAATTGACAGTTTAATGCATCATATTACAGTCCTTATAAGCCATACTAGAAATATTGAGGTTTAATAGAAAACAAATAAGAACAACCATCACATCCTCACCTATGCATATTTTACAACCGTCTGGTATATCCGCCTAGCTTATCTGTGCTGAATTTTATTAGTTTTATTGAATTTTCTGTTTTGTAATGCTTACTGCAGGATATTTACCAATTGCATTTCCAGATACAACAAAAGTCCTTGTGTTTCTGGTAAATATTCGGGAAAGAACACCTCATAAACTATGTCTAAAAAAGAACAGAGTGAACTTACAGAGAGTCATGTCCCCAGCCGTGGCCCACAACGTAAGATACAAAACTGAAAAGTTATCTGACACCACTTCAGAAGGCTCACACCCCTTACCCAATCGAGTGATTATAAACTATTTAAAGAATATCTAGATTTCAATTAGATTGTGCATCCTCAATAATGACAATTTGCCTTCAATTACTTCTCTATGGCTCCCGAGCACACTGAAAGAACCCCCCGTCCCCCCACACCTCCCCTGTGATAGTTCTTGACCAATGATCACCATTCCTTAATTGTCTTCTTTACTCAGATAGATGGTTCTATCAGCGCCGAGTTGGCAGCGGAACTCGCAACCAAATCCCAGAAGGAGAGAATGTGTTTCAGGCTGAAACTAACAACTGTCTCGTAAAAAAAAAAAAAAAAAAAAAAAAAAAAAAAAGAGAGAAAAAGAATGGGGGGAGAGGAATAAAAGAAGGTCTAGTCAAACTGAGATCTGAGGCCAGTAAGGGGTGTGTGTGTGTATGTGCGTGCGTGCGTGTGTGTGTGTGTGTGTGTGTATGCGTGTGTGTGTGTGTGTGCGTGTGTGTGTGTGTGTGTGTATGTGTGTGTTGGGGGTTGTATGCGGGGTACTGGTTTTCCACTACCCCCCCCCCCACTGATCTACCCTAGTCACAGTGTCACACAAAGACTTAGGATCTATACGCAGAGTAATTTCAGAGATGCAGAACACACATGGCTGGACTAGTGTGCATCTATGATAGTAATGCAATTTCGTATGACAGAGACCAATTTTTGTGTCCATCAAAAAAGTTGGCCAACCAATAAGCAACACCCCATCCTACTGGTATTACCTTTATGAAATTTTCTTTGATCTTGATAATTAGTGGAATTGATATTAGATATTTCTACAGAGTCTTTATTCTCTCAATAAATAAGAGCACTTACTTTGATTTATTTGTATTTATTCAGTGTAACCCCCCACTCACAGCAGTTCTACCCCCGCTCACAGCAGGTGCGCCCACTAAGGAAAGCAAGCTACAGGCTGCCATGTGTGTGTATATGCACCTGCTATTTCTCTCTGTGTGCAAGCACTCACCCTTCAGATCTACCTTAAATCACCACATACTCCTGAACCGCCAAGCACGGCCACCCGCCACCAACAAACTAGCTCATCACACCAGCTCAACAGAACGCGACAGACGCAACGCCATCCCTTGATCGGCATGGTTACCGGGCAGCCGACTTTCAAATTTCAACGGACAGAGTCTGAAGCTGTTTGTTGGTTTAGAAACGTATTGCGATGGATTTAGTTTAATGGAATTTTAGTTTGCTTTATGTTTGATGTTGTTTTAAGACTTGCTGTTCAGCTCCAGGGGGCTGCCCCATGCACAATGCAGCGTTTGTTTTAATGATAATGCTAACAATGGTGAACCAGCCTGCCATGCTGCTGGTCACAGGTAGAAGGGATTACGCTGTTCTGGGTCCCCTGTACAGTGGCGATGGCCTGACGGTCACCCAGGCGTCCGGCTAGCGGCTGGCAGGGTGCGAAACGAAAGGCCACGGTCCCCGCAGCGGCGAGCATTTCCAGCGTGGCTCGGGGAGCGGCATGCCCTCTCTGGCACGGGGGCAGGTGACCGAGAGGGGACAGCACTAAACGCCCTCCTAAAGCTCCTGTCACCTCACATGCATCTGCTGCACAGCCTGCGCCGCCCAGCTGAGAGGCCATGTCACCTGAGTCTGTGTCTCCTCCTCCTTTCCTGGCTTTACTTACTGAGAAGTATTTACAATATTCTTTACAATTTAGGCGTTTAGCTCTTATCCGCAGCTTGGGACAGATTTATCAAAGCCTTCAGCGCATGTTAAAATGCTGCACATGCAATTTCAGTGTCAGGATTGGTGATTGGAGCGGACAAAGTACTTCAACCAATCGCATTCCCTGTTTTTGCCAGCGATACAGTGTTGTACATGCTGGATGCTTTAGGAGATCAAGCCCTGCGGTTTAACATACAATCGGTAAACTGTTTAATGTGTGCTGAGGCCAGTCAGGTGAAGTTCCATGCACCAGGGCACCATTGGAGAGTTGAATCTGCAACCTTGGTGATCCCAGCCCAGTTCCCTAACCATTACACTACACTGCCACCCAAGCAGGGACCAGGATCTAATCTCCAGCAGGGCAGGTAGGGGTGGGGAATTGGGGGGGTGTAGGTAATTCCGACTTGATTAAAAAATGAAATTGGCAGTGGGATTAGAGCCTTGTGTTTCCCCAGCCGGGGCTCTGCCGTGGGGTGGGGTGGGGGGGGGGGGGCTGGGTGCAGGAATGGCAGGGCCCCAGAACGGCCCAGTAGGCTCCAGGAAGCAGAGCCAGGGGGATAGCAGAGGTGGTATAGCTGAACACACACACACACACACGGGCACACACACACACGCACACATATGCTCACTTACACATGTGTATGCGAAAACCTGCACCCAGACGAATGTATTTCAGAAATATGTGCATATACATACAACTGTGCACATACCTGGCACACAAGCGCACTCACACACACACACGTGCATGCATGTGCATAACCACACATTCCAGTAATATGCGTGCACATAAACATATGCACACGTATATGTGTATAAATGCAGGCACTCAAGCCGACAGCTCACACACCCATACACATGCACACACACACACATGCACACACATATAAATCACATAGGTTGAATTCCAGATCAGTTCTTTGTGTGCTAGCTTATGTAAAAGAAGTGTCGTCCTGATAGGCCTGAGAAGCATGTTAAAATTCACCTGCACCATTCTGGTACAGTCCCACAAGTGAGACTGTTTCGTTCCGGATCAATGGACTTCTATCCAATAAAGAAGAATTGGGCATAATTAAAACTTCTCTAAACAAACAGAATAAATTAATAGGATTCCTTGAAAAATGATAACAACAAAGTCAGATTTGAGTTTGGAACAGAAGCCATCACCTTGAGACATCTCGCTCTCCATCATCTTTCAGAATTATTATTTCCAGCTAATACAACATGCATGGCAAGCCAAAGCAACACAGCAAAGAGACTGTGGTCAGACCTAACTGCAGTCAACAAAAGTACAATGCTATGTTTGACTGTGTCTCCTGGCACACAATGGAAACAGCAATAGTAAGGAAAGGATGTTTTGTTTACTTATGTAATCACATGCGGGTTAAAATGGATTCTCCCATTATTCTGTTTATTGTACACAATTGTATAATAACAAAAAGCATAGTAGTATTTTTAAAATAGTACCTGTCATGTGATTTGATGTGAAAAGTTCCCCTTTGAAGGTCTGTGGGGTTGTTGCTTTGGAAAAAACCAGTGAAAAAGAAATGAAATTGAGGAATACTAAACTGCAAATTATCTTTCAGTATAAAAATACATTCAAAGGGGTTAAACAATAAAATTGTGCTATTCTCAAACGTATAGCTATTTTGTCTCTGGCTTTAAGACACTGAATTAACTGTGGTATGGTGTAAAAAGAAATACAGAAAAATACACAATTGTGAGCATATTTAAAAGATATAGTGGATTCAGCAAGAAGCATCCCTTCACAACCTCAGTTAAAAAAAAAAAAAAACAACCATATGTGATATTGTCTACAGGGAATCCATTTAACATAACTGACTTTTCTAATGTGCATTTACTAGTTAAAATTCAGGTACGGCATGGAGAGTTTCTCCATAAATGCATCGGAGATGAAGTTATCCTGATTTTAAACCATTTGCCAAATAAATCACAGGTTAAAATCAGGTCACTCTGTCAGATTTTGTTAGATAACGCACCGCGGTAGCAAGGAAAATGATGAACGGTCTAAGAGCGCTCTTAAAACACAGGCTTACTGCTGAAGGTCAGAATCTTTTCTTACATTACATTATCTATGTTATATTTTCCTGTCAAACCCATGCTAAAAGGAAAAAAAGAGAACATGACATTGTCTTATTGTCTGAGAGAAATTAGTCACACAAGGGCACACAAAAAAACCTCACACTTCATCCCATGATAGCCTGACAGGTATAATTTTGTTTTTGAATGCCATTAATTCACAAGCCTCCGCAGTAAATAAACATACATTAAAAAAAAAAAAATTGTCATATTTCTACAGAGTATTTTCTTGTTTTTTTTTTTCTTTTGCACAGTACCATTTTCCATGCAAAGACGATGGACTTTATCTTGACTTCTGATTTAATGGCAAATCATGCAAACGAAATAAAAAACAAAAGACACACGAAACAACAACAACAACAAGACATAATCAAACCCATTCGATAATGCTTTTATCTGACCACAAAGTTTGATTGAACCAAGTGCATGACTCCACCCTTTTACTTCAAGGTCACTGAAGCCTTACTTTGAGGTTTTCAGTCATTATGTTTATTGCTTGTTTCCTCGACGCGCCTAACCATATGCAGGTCTCTAAGAGGCTTTCCCTGTGTTTCCTCATCTTCAGAGTGCTGAGATCTGTATTCTAAAAGACTTTTTTCAAAACTTTGATTTCTCCATACATTTATCTGTTATTCATAATTTATCATGTCAATGGATGTGGTTGACATGCACTTGTAAATGTATAATTATTATCACGGTAATTATTTATTTATTTATAGATGCTGAGATGAAAGGGGGACTTCCAGAACATTCAGGCATCTGAAAATTAGATGCTCCTTGCAAAGAAAACAAAACTTTCACATTAAAACACAATTCAAGGGTTAAAAATAAGCTAAAATAATACAATTAAAAGTTATATCATATAAACTGTTAGTTGATATACTGCATGTGTGTGTGTGTGTTACCATTTGACAGTAAAATGTAGCATACATCGGATTACGTATTGCACCTGGATATTTACTTATACAGAGAAATTGAGAATTTGTGCCTCTCTTAGAACTGAAATAAAATCTTCAAAGCTGAGCCCCCAGCCTGCTGTGAAATATCCCCAGGATAACATTATGCAACAATATGGCTGTTATAACTGATATTATGAGGTAAAATAACCAAGACTGCAGGACAAACGACCGGCATTCACAGCCAAATTTGAAAACATCCTACCTGCCCATTAGAGCCATAGACGGGACCGTTTCCTAAGCACCTCTCACAAAGTATAACTGCTCAATATCAACACGGTTTTCTCATCCTCTCATAATCTGAAAGGGAGTTTCTATACACACTCGACAGATTGAAAGTGCAGCTATCAAAGGTAATGAGAAAAACATCCCTTCTCAGCTGTCTTGCTCATACTTTGGGTTTATTCATAGGCATAAAAGACAGGTCCCCATGAAAGGGATACATGTGTATGAGCAATTTGCCCAGCTCTGAGAAGAATACTAAGATTCAACAAATACTCTGACTATCATTATTGGCATTGACAGGTGTCCTAGACTCAAAACACAGGACTGTAAGGTGTATTTAGCTCTTACCGAGCATGTGGTTTGCAACATGGACTTGGATATCCCATTCGCTGTAGAAGACCATCTGACATTTAATGCACTGGTACGTCTTCTTCTGCATGGAGAGAGAAGGAATAATTAGTCACGTTAAATGGGTTTTTAGTGTTATGGTTGTTGAGGTGGCTCTCACCAGTGTGCAGCGCCCCTCTCAAAGCATAGCTTCTTTATTCAAACACACTGCTGTTCTACATGCACATATTCATGTATAAATGTGCGTGTGTGTGTGTATTTTTGTGTGCCTATGTGTCTGTGCATGCGAGTGTAAGTGACTGTATTCTTATACGTTCTATATTTCACAGTAAAAACGTATAGATTTATTTAACTTTCTTCCATGAGGGACTGTGCAGTGCCGATCTCTACCTGGTCATAAACAAAGTCATAATCCCAGGACAGTGAACAGTATTCTAGCGAGTGAACCTTGACAGTGAATGAGATGAATGGACAGTATTGATTTGTGTTATTGTTAAGGGTAGTGTTATTTATTATCTTTGTATTTATTCTTACCTCTTCTCCCTGTGAGGGGCTCACTCTGGGGACCGGGGATGCTTGGGGGGTCCTGAGCTGGCCGCCCTCCCCGACCGCGTCCCTGTGGACGGACAGGATGTGGTTCTGAAGCTCCGCCTCCGATTCGAACTTGACGTTGCAGCTGGAGCATCGCGTCTTGAAGGAGGCAGCGGCGCTCCTCCCCTTCCCTTCCCCAGGGCTGAGCGCATCCCCCTGCGTTACGCCGGGTGCCAACGTCACCCCCTGCTGCCTGCCGCCGTTCACCGTGGGGCTGGAGCTCTTGCTGCTGTCACTGACGCACGATGCGCACAGCCCGTACGGCAGCCCGTTGATGTCCAGCTTGACCAAGTCCTGCTTGGAGCGGAACTCCTTCAGGCACGAGGCGCACTTGTACAGCTTCTGAGGGTGATGATGTATCCGCCTTCCCCCACCACAGCCGCCACCGGTGGGGTTGCCGGCGGACATGGTGCCCGTCTTCTGCATGTGGAAGGTGCCGTGGATCTTCAGCTCCAGGGTGGACGTGACCGTCTGCATGCAGACCACGCAGCGGAAGCCCGTGAGGGAGTTCCTCAGGTCTGGGTGCATCTGGCAGTGCTCCAGGAAGTCCTCCTCGCTCTGGAGAGGCATCTTGCAGATGCGGCAGTTGCCCGTGTCCAGGCTCTTGCTGTGGGTGACCTTGTGCTCGGTGAGGGTGAGCAGGGAGGGGAAGCGCTCTCCGCAGATGGGACACATGTAGTGCTTGACGGGGCCCAGGTGGGTCTGCATGTGCTCCCTCAGGCCGGCTTCGGAGAAGAACGTCCGGGAACAGACGTTGCACTTGTAGTTGCCCTTGATCATCTCCGCCTTCCTCTTCACCATGGCACTCTCTCCAGGCCTGATGTTATGGTCACGCAGCTGGTGGTTAGTCAGCAGGGAGTCCATGGTGTAGGCCGCCCCACAGATGTCGCACCCGTACATGGGCTCGGAGGTATCCACATCTTCCTCGCTGCCATCGTGGCTGTTTTGAGACTCGTGGCTGTTGGCCAGGAGGCTCTGCAGCTCGGCATCATCCTTAGCGACGGGCCCCTCTGTTCCACCGGCAGTGGACCCATTGGCGCCACAGTTCTGAGGCTTGGCCTCAAATACACAGTGCTTCTCGCGCAGGTGCTTCTCTAACAGGACAATGGCATGGAAGGCCTTGCTGCAGAAGCGGCAGTTGTACTTCTTGCTATGGGTGGTGATGTGGCACTGCAGCTCCACCTCTGTGCCGAAGGACTCCCCGCAGAAGATGCACTTGTGGACCTTGCCTTGGTTCTCCAGGTGGTTGTGTTTGACGTGCAGCTGCAAGTCAGACTCGTGGCGGAAGTCCCAGTTGCAGGAGGTGCATCGGTACACCTTCTTCTCGTTGCTGTGCTTGACGGCCAGGTGAAGCTGGATGGAGACCTTAGAATCAAACACCTCTTGGCAAAGGGTGCACCGGAAGAAGACGAAGGTGTGCATGTCCAGCAGGTGCTTCTGCAGGTCATCAACCGAGGTGAACTGCTTGTCACAGCTCTCACAGATGTAGTACGTGGAGGTGATCATGAAGTGAATAGTCACATGCTTGAGCAGGGACTCTTGGTTGGGGAACTCTTTGTTGCACTGGGGGCAGGTCATTTTGGGCAGTACACTGTCCAGGTGTGTCTTGAGGTGGGTCTGGAAAAGGTCCAGGTTTGAGTACTTGGCGCCACACTGATTGCAGATGAACTCACTGGCTGAGCGGGATGAGGAGCCACCAGGACCGATCTTGATAGTTGCATGCTCCACAGACACGGGCGAAGACGGGCTCAGGGTCCGACTCTGCTTCTTCCCATTGTTGATGTAGTTAAGTGCGAGGGGGATGTTCTTGTGATTCTCCTTGATATGCTTGTTCAGCTTCAGGATACTGTTAAATATGGGAGAGTTAGTGCAGTACGAACAAGAGTACACCTCCACAATAGGGTCTTTGGGGGTCCCGGCCAGGGGCGAGTCAAAACGAGTGCTGCCCCCATCACAGTGGGTCTGTCGAACATGCTCCTCCAGGGAAGTCTCAGTGAGGAATCCCATGAAGCACTGGGGGCAGAAGAAGGCATTGCTCTCTTTGGCGACGGGGCTGGGGAACCCATGGGAGCAGCGGATGTGCTCCTGCAAGGCGTTGAGATCGCCGAGCACCTCGGGGCAGAAGTTGCATTGCAGTACTGCGGCAGACAGGCTGCTCAGCAGGGCCCCATGGTCCTGGGCATCGTGGACCTGCTTAAGGTGCTCGTTCAGGTTATACAGCGAGGGAAGCACCTCGAAGCAGCACTGACAGGTATGGGCCTGCTCTGGTTTGTCCAGGTGCATAGTCTTAAGGTGAATCTGCAGCACGGCCAGGCTGGAGAACACTTGCTTGTTGCAGTAGATGCAGCTGTATGTGATCTTAGCCTGCTTGGAGGACAGGCCAGCAATGTCAGCCGCGTGCTGGGCGGCTCTCTTCCTCCCTCGGGTTTTCGGGATGGGCGGCGCCACGTCCACCATGTTGGAGCTGTCGACAGAGAGGTTGGAGTCGGGGGTGGTGCTGGAGACGGAGGTGTAGCCCACCGTCACCAGGGAGGGGCTGTTGCTGTGGTTACTGGATTCCGGCTGCTGGTGGACATCCATGTGGCTGTAGAGGTCCTCCACTGCGTGGAAGTGCTCAGAGCAGATGGTGCACGTGTGGCCCTTCTTGTCTCTGTTATGTGTCTGGTCAATGTGAGTCAGGAGAGCTCCCTCCTCGGAGAACAGCTCCGGGCAGTAGATGCACTGGAGGGCACCTCTCTCTGGGGGAGGGGAACACTCTGGATGGCACTCGGCGATGTGTTTCTGAAGCTCTTCGGGTACGTCGAACCCTTCCTCGCACCGGCTGCACTTCTGGGTTTCCTTCAGCTTCCACTCATCCATCCTGGACAGGCCCTGTCCGCCATCTTTGTTGCGCTCATGGACTTGCATGTGGCCGTGCAGGGAGCTGGACGAGAGGAAGCCGCGACGGCACACGGCGCATTTGTAGGGCTTGTTGGAGGTGTGCGTCTTCAGGTGGATCTTGAGGTGGTCGCTGCGGGAGAAGGCGGCGTCGCACTCGCCGCAGTGGTACTTCTTGTCGCCGGTGTGCAGCTTGACGTGCCGGTCGCGGCTGCGCTTGTGCTTGAAGAGGCGGCTGCAGAAGGTGCACTTGAAGGGAAGCTTGTCGCCGTGGCTCTGCTCGTGGTGCTTCAGGAAGCTGAGGCGGCTGAATGACTTGTCACAAAACTGGCAGGGGTACGGCAGCCCCGGCCCCCCTTCCTCTTCCCCGAAATCGTATCCGTCTCCGTGTCCTGGCGATGTCTGGTCTTTGCTGGAAGGCGAGGATGCAGGCCAAGAGCATGAAGGGTCATCCTCAATATCAGCCCCGTCTAAAGAACACACAGAAGCAGAGATTTAGGCTGGGATGAAACCAAGCAAACGTGGCCCCTTTGGTAGCACATGTCATTCAATTAGCACACACCTTGCACTATAACACAACATTCTTTGCAGAAGACAATTTTAACACGTGACATTTTAACAGGGGAGGTGGCCCAATGGGAGCGATTCCCCTGCCCCCACACCACCAACCAAGGATGGCACCCCCTTCATCCCCCCTCAAATCGCCTACTAGTTCTTTGAGTTATTTCACTATTTTATAGGAGGCGAACATGCGCTTTGAAAAGTATAGCCCCTTACTGAGGCTTTTGATTCAATGACATATGCCCTGAAAGAGGAAAAAAAAATATATTTCACTGAATGCTAAGATCTGTCACTGTGAAGGGAGCAGGTGGTCGGGTGTGAGCTATAATTTATGAAATACTCACACTATTCACGTTCTGTAGCTATGGTGGACAGTGAAAGCGACATCAAAGGTAACACACAATACCTGATTCAACCGTTATGCCACATTTCATTATTTACTTTTACTTTTTGTGTTTTTTTTTTCTTATTTCTCCCTTTGTAGTGTGGGGTCATGTAAGCCTGGCGTCTCCCGTGGAGGTCTTTATAAAAAGTTGAATTTGAATATCTAATTTACAGAATAATTTGCCACAAATGTTTTTCCTGCAATTAGCCTTGTATGTGGTCATGTAATGACTTAGCCCACTGAGACTCAAAATGCAATCTTTTTGACATTTCTACCTACATGGTATGGGGTGCTTTAAGATGGATTCCCTGCATGTGGTAAATTAGTTCATTCTGATTATTATTATTATATTTTTTTAATTATGAGTAGTGTAGCTGTTATCATGACTACAGTATTCAGTCTTTTTTTGTAAAAAAAAGGTGATGCAAGCATTCAAGAATATACATATGCAAAACATATTTTAGCAGAAAAGCTGTAAAACAGTTCATTGTGACAATGAACCTAAAGTAACAAACAAATGTGTAAAAAAAAACAAGAGCTTTACTAGCCCAAATACACAATCACATATGGATGAATGCGCCATCAAAAATAACATTTTAGGAAATCAATGCAAACAATTATTCCCCCTCCCACCCCTGGCTGTACATCAGTTTGCTAACTCTTCTTTCAGAACGGTCCAGTATTCAGAGAACGTCCATGGTCACTGCCCCACCTCGTCGCTTGTTCGTTTGAGGCACACGCGCTTGGCTGTGGGCACCGGCAAACCTGGCTCCCCTCAGAGAAAGCCAGATGCAGGGGCAGGGATATGGGGGCGAGGGGACAAGGAGCAGCCAAGCCCTGGAACCGAGCTTCAACCGCAGCGCATGGAGACCAAGGACAAACAGGCGCTCTCTACGAGCTGGCGACCTTACCCTCCCCGCATCTGCCACTTGGGCTACGGTCTACCCGCCGAGCCAAATAACATTGAAAAAAACTTTGTTTTTTTTTTTTTGTGTGTGTGTGTGTGTGTTGTGAATAAGGTAGGCCACGAGTTTTGACAACTTTCCGCTTTTTGATTTTGTAGAGGTCTTTCTACGCTGCGATCCAGATCTTTTCACAGTTTAGCCGGAAAGTTCCTGTCCACGAAAGCCTTGCACAACCTTACTGCACCATTGTAAAAAGTCACAGGAACATTTTGTACAAACACAGGGTACTCGTCTCATGACATATACCATAACAGGCTATATTGGACACATACCATCTCACATACACATTCTTCAAGTGGGAATCTTAACTGGAAATATGGACTTTAAACACCTCAACACAATAAACTGTGAGGTTTGTGACTCACTTTGTGCAAATGTATTAGCTGAATAATAATATTAGTATTGCTAAAAAATATTACAAGCAAAGCTTATATATGTGTGTGTGTGTGTTATATGATATTATATAATCATATAACATACACACACACATATATATATCTGTGTGTATGTTATATGATTATGTATATATATATATATATATATATATATATATATACTGTAATCAAAATCACAGTAAAGCTTAGCAGAAAAATGTTTGGGATTACGATTACTCAGGGAGCATCTTCTTTTGTGTCTGGATTCAGCTTTGTAATAGAATCACCTAGAGACCTCCAGCTCAAACATTCCATCACACACCCCCACCCCCACACCCCCCCATCCCCCATCCCAGGCTGCCGAAATGGCCCTTTGTGCTCTGTGATTGTCCTTCCAAATCCCAGAAAGCCTCCACTCCACTGGTGGGATTTTGGGAGCGCTTTCCTTTTCTTTTTCCTGTTCAAACGCGGATCGACGGCCGGAAACGGGGAAAGCCGCAGTGCTGACAGGCCAGGCTGTTGTACACTTCTGGCTTCCTGCTAATTTTTTTTTTTCATAAATTTTTTTTTTTCAAAACTGTTTTGCAGCGTATGAATCACAGGGGCAAATCAGGTGATGATTCAAAAACTCAAAAGGCCGACTTTATACATCACTGTACTGACTCTCCCCGGTCTAATTACAGTTTCAGTCTTCAGGAATTCAGAGGATGAGTATTCTAATACCATTCATGTGAATCATCCAATGCACAAATTATTTTTAATAAGACTAAAACATGCTATGACTGACAGTACACTCTATATAAACACAGCATTACACATTACTATGTGCAAATATAGTATACACTATATTATACAAATGTGTTTTTTCTAATGCCTTGAGAAAGCCATATTATACCAATAAATTACTCAAAGTTACTTCACATTTCATGCAGAAAATACCACTGTTCACTGAAATACTTTGAAAATGTATAATTACGCTGTATTAAGAACTATGTGACACATGTCCACCATTTACAAATCACAGTAAGAGAACCCAATTTCCCACTCTTCCACAGCATATATCATAATGTACAGAGTAAACAACGTAGCTGAGAATTTATTTTCTCCCTAATTAAGTGCTGTTGATGTTATGTGACAAATGGTTTTGAAGAAAGTGCAGACTACAATCAAATTTCTGTGCCAAATGCCAGTTTCCACTTAAGTTCAAAAGGTTGTCCGCCAATTCTTCCTTCTGCTACAGCGTAAGTACAGTGCACTTCCGTACTTAAATACGGCAGGTCCTTTCAAGCACTTACAGAGACAAAGAAAACTCTACAGAGCTGGAAACAGGAAAAACAAAGGGAAACTGAGCAGATTTATTGGGCCGATAGCCCTGAGAATTAAAGCAGAGTCCAGAGGGCTTATGTATAGTGGACACAAGTGGACGGCTTACCTGAAACACCGGCGATACCAGCCCCCGTGAAACAGGTGCCTAGATGCATTTGCACGAAGCTGCCTGTCACCATGCTGTCACGGTTACCAGCCATGTCATTTCATTTGGATATTCGACAAACAGTAAAAAAAAAAAACCGCCCCCCGCCGCCGAGACACAGAGGTATGATCCCCTGCTCAGGTACAACGCTTCCTGCAGCTCTTATCTGGCTAGAGTTAAGCGGGGGCAGTGGGGGGGGTTTGGGGGGGGGTCTTTATCCTAAGGAAACAGATGAGAATGTGGTCTTTCCTTCCCCACACCTCCAAACTGTTGAAAAACACCGACTTGACGTTCATGCCAGATGTTCTCCTACTGCTGGCTTTGAGCCACCCTTCACACAGTCACCTCCGAGTGGCCACGCTGCACTTTAACTCTCTTTTTTTTTGGGGGGTTGTTTAACAGGAGGACGGGTGGCCAGAGATCGCGCAGGTTTTTTCGCCCACGACTGTGCCACACGGCAGGCATCCGCGGGGCTGTTGTCACGGCGGCGTACGTGCGTGCGTGGCTGAGAAGCCGCAAGCCAGCTCCGAGCTCTCACTCTGGGTCATCAGAACAGCGTGTCGGACTGCTGCTTTTCTATTGGAACGTGCTGTTTCCAAGGAGAAACTATGACAACGTAATTAGCCAGAAATACGAATGACATTTTTATCTTATCCTTTTTATTAACAAACTGTGGACTATCCAAAGTTTTAGACATAGTTTACCATGTCAAAGCTACAATGTTAAAGTTTTAGACAGTTTAATCCAAAATATTAAAAAAAAATAAATAAAACACTATCAGTCGAACGAGTTCCATAGTTTCTCAGGGAAAACAGGATACTGTGAATGACTTAAGTGTGACTACAAAAATATAATTATGAACTGTCAGTATAGGGTCCAACGTGCTTCATTCCTGCAAAAATTTTGATTTCAGATATTATGCTGTGAGACCACATAACCTGATCAAACTTGTCCCTTATCAAAACCACAAAATGCTATTTTATTTAAATGCAACTCAAAAACCAACACCAACCCAACAGAACAAAGGAAGTGCCATCAGCAAGATCAGCAAAGATTCAATGCTTTTCCTGTATGCTGTTCGTTGTGTGGCATTTGTTAGCTCTACATGCAGCTATACATATCTTCTTAACTGCAAACAATAAGATTTTTCCACATTATGTGAAAACAAATTATTATAAAAACACGCATATGACATTTGTGATATGTAAATGTATCTCAGACACAGAATTAATAGTTGCATTTCCTGTCTTACTGTACATGGCAGGGGTCTGCTCTCTGGAACACTGTGTCCATAGCCCGCAGTGCAGCCTGCCTCACGTTTGGAAATTAAATCAATCCAATGATTTTCTGTCAGCGACTTAGATCATGCACCTCAGTACGTTTGGCTTTGTTGGTCTTGGGGTTTTTCAGGGTCCATGGAGCTCTCTGCCTATGTGTGCGAGCTTTGTGTTCTGGTGAATACAGCTGGTTAGTTCTGACGATGCTTGGTTTTTCTGTGTGTTTTTTTGTTGTAAGACTGACCACTGAAGTCACTGCTCCTCAATAGTAATGATGACTTCTGTAAACCATGAGAAAACCAGCCTGGTTCTTTCGTTTTTTTTTTGTTTTTTTTCCCCGGACACAGGAATTACAGTTTCTGTGAAAAGCCCTTGACTCTTCCCCGCATTTTTTTAAGCTGTACATCACATCCTGTAGTTTGAAAATTGTGTTGCATAAGGGATTCAAGTCTGAAAACTGAAATATTCCGTTTTATGTGTATTTCTATGAGTAAAATCAGGATGCAAGTTTAGCTGGAGCAGGTCTTTAAAATGATATGGAACTCAAACCCATGTTATATAATGAGTAGCAGTGTGTCCTAATGGGAGAGGGTAGGTGACATACTGTACCATTCTTATATTAATAATCTGTTTTATAACCAGTATTTTTAAAACCTATCTAATATACTACTGGTTAGAATCGTGATCGTGTTCAAAATATGAGTTACTGTACATTACAAATTTACATTACAAAAATTATTTTGCAATCATTGTGTGTTTTCCTCATTGCAAAAAAAAAAAAAAAAACTATGCACAGTCAAACCAACAAAAAACCAAAAGCGGATGGAGAATAAATCATAAATATTTACATTGCAAATTCAGTTATGACCTCAAAAAAAGGAACAGATAATGTGAAAATGTGCATCGTGTTAGCTACTCAGAACCCCAGGACCTTTTTTTTTCCCTTTTTTTGGCAGTAACCCTTCCCTCCTCCTTCCTCGGCAGTGGTCCGGTCCACCATTTCCAGAGGACACATTGAAACAAGTGTGCGAACACTGTTGGATAGAAGTGGTTTGGTGGGGAGTGGGGGGTGGGGGTGTGTGTGTGTGTGTGTGTGTGCGTGGGTGTGTGTGGGGGTGTGGGGGTGCGGGTGGCCCAGGAGAATCGGTGGAAAGAGGAGCTGACCGCCCCGGCTTTCCTTCGCTCCGGCAGGAATGCCCATGATTCCGCAGCCTGAGTAAATAAAAGAGTCCTTATTTCCTAATTTTGCTGGCCGGCTGCGGCGCGGCAGCCCCTCTGTGTCACTGCCAAAGGGGATGCGGGGCCCAAACTACACCCCGCGGCTCAAGGGCTGTCTTTGTTAGCCTGCCAGGTCTTCCTGTGCATCTTCTGGCCAACAGCCTGTGACATCCTGGGAGGAAGACCTCCATCTTAGGGCCTGACACTTTTTTCCCTCTCCCTCTCCCTGCCTGTTTTTTTTTTTTTTTTTTTTTTAAATGTCTGCCACGCTAGAACAAAACAACATATTTGCTCTGTCCGTGAAGGCCTAAGGACAGCTGGAAACTCATTTGTAGCACTTAACATCTGTTTAGTCATATTTACGGGCAATAGTGCTGGCCAGCTCAAAACTGTAACATTTACACCGAAATGAAGAGATCTTGTCGAGGGAGATTGCTTGGGGTGGGGGGGGCATGGATGGGGGTGGTGGTTTAAATTACCTTTATCTGGCTGGAACGCTGCAACATTTACTTTACATTTGGTAAAATATAGAATTGCTCCAAAAATATGCTTACTGTGTATATAGAATAATGCAATTCATCCAATGTTTATTCATGTTTCTGCTTGCTAGCCCTGGCAGAGTCCCAAACTCCTCCTCACACCGTAATACACTATACTATATTGAGAAAACACGTAGTATGAAAATAAACACGCATCCAAACACATACAAATATGTGCACACACGCACACTCAAACCAAGCATGGGAGAATCGCATTCTCTCTCTTTTATTTAGTCTCCCACTGTACCACTTAAAGGTTCTTGTGTGAAAACAGTATCATTGCTTATCTCTGTAGGTATGGACTCCTGCCCCTTTTCATAACCCATATTAAGTACGTAACTGAGGCCATCCTATTTCCCTGGACAACAGAAAGACAAATCTTACAGTTTCCATGTTGTATGACCCCAGACATGGGCATGGTATGTCACAACACTGCATTGTGTTACTGTTAGTCCCTGTGACAGAATGCAAATCCCGCAGTTTTTTTTCCCCCTTCTGTGCGGGCCATGTGAACGCCACCGCGCCTCATCGAAATCAAGCCTCTCCCAGATTGTAATGAGAGAGCAATAAATAATGCGAACACCCTCTCCCGATTCAGATGCCTGAGTTTAACTGCCCAGTACAATGCGTGTTGGATTATTTTATTTAGTTCAAGAGCAGTGGGACACCTTAACACAGGCGCTGTCACTCGTAAAGCCGTCCAGCGGGTCTCGTGGCATCTGTAGCTGTCGTTTATGCACCAGCTGCAGCAGCAGAGCTGTGGACCGACAGCAGCTCAGCAAGGGCTGCAGATGGATCGATAGTGAATACACACACATATACACACACACACACACACACACTCACACACACATATACACACACACACATATATACACACACACTCACACACACACACTTATACACACACATACACACTCACACACACATATACACACACACTCACACACACATATACACGCACACGTACACACACACGCATTGACATGCTTACATGCACATACACACAGATACATTCACACACATATTCACATATACACAAACACACACACAAACAAATATGTGTACTTAATAGACATACACATGTATGCACACACTCACACAGAGATTACATACATTCTTGGTAAAGAGATGCCTACACATAAAATACAAGGATACACACTTTTTTGCACAGGCGCTGATGCACATGTATATGGCATGCATACACGTGCATGTGATACCATCACTTAAGGTGGCATCACTCAAAAAAAAACAAAAAAAAATTACAGCATTTCGTGGTGGAACTAATTCATTAGAGCTCCCCCTCCTCACAAAAAAGGGAGCAAAAAGAAAGAAGAAAATTATACACACTGGAGAAGACTCTTGAGATGAAACATCTAATTTTCAGGAGTGTTATGACTTTGAACTTGGCAAATTAGCCTTTTTCATCATTGGCTGTGATTTGCAAATGAGGCCGTGTGCTTCCTTTTATTTGCATATGAGCCAGCGCGGTCTGCTGTTTACATAAACAGGGCTCTTACTGAATTACATCTTTTCCTACGCAGACACAGCAGATATTAGGTCAGAGGGATCCTCTACCAGTCGCTCTGGCGTAGAGACGTAGGACTCAGAATAGAATAGAAAAGAATAGAACAGAATAGGCTGATCGGATCAGGGAGGGAGAAAGCTACGCTGTTTTATAGCACAACTGAGTCTCTCTGACTTCTGCGTGTCTCCAAGACCCATAGATCCAGCTCACTATCTGCAGAAAAAATACACCAGGACATTTCACACACAAAAAACGAGCCATTTCCAGGCTGCCAATAAAATGCTGCTGACAAGTTAATTCAGCAGTGCCAATGCGAAGCCGCCTTTGGCGAGAGCTCTTTGGGTTTCATAACGGTGCCGCTGAACACTGTTCCTCATCATTTGCAGCTGCTGATTTGTGTCAGTTCACATTTGGGGACATCTGTGCTTCTAGTTGTTGGGTGAAGGTGTGAGTAGCTCGGAAAGGTTGTTATCAGTGCAGTTCAGAAGCACTATGAATGAGTTCAATGAGATGGAGCGTTCAAATGAGCACGAGTGTGTATTTCTGCACGGCGAATGGCCATCTCCATGTCTCTATCTGTGTATGGCTTCTGTGTGGGAGGGTATGTGAGTTTGCAGGTGGGTGTGTGTTTGTGCATGTTTGTGTGTGGGAGTGATTGTGTGTGGGTGGCTGGGTGTGTGTGTGTGCGTGTGTTTGTGTGCATGTGCGTGTGTGGGTGGCTGGGTGTGTGTGTGTGTGTGTGTCAGCTGTGTGTGAGTCTGCTCCTGCAGGTGCCCATTTCTGTGCCAGCACGGCAGATAGGCATGCCATGTGTCACTGAGCGAGAAACACGTAGACCTGCTGTACAGAGGAGCAGATCTTATGCCTACATACTGACTGCAGCACCACAACAACAACAACAATACTACGAGTACGACTACTACTACAGCTAATAATAATATTTCTACTGCTACTACTACTACTACTACTACTACTACTACTAGTATTATTATTACTACTACTAATAATAATAACTACTTTTTAATAATAATAACAATAATAATAATAATAATAATAACAATAACTACTTCTAATAATAATAATAATAATAATAACATGCTGTTCTAGGAGCCATCTTCAGGAGACTATTACCATGTTACAATCTGTACATCATGGTCTCTTGTACATGGGTAACTGTAAGTGAGAAGACTCAGAGAGCACATGGCTAGCACATTCATTTGAAATATGGCCAGGAACATTAAGGCACAGAAAGAATTTAATTAGGAAAAGGCAGAAAACATTAAAAACAGCACACCTAAGAGACTGAAGGCACCGAAGAACTTCTGCACAACTTCAGAGTGAACTAAAGGTGATAGATGCTGTACTTAGTGAGTGTGCATCACAAAGGGGTAAAAAATCACCTCAAAAGATGTGCAAATGAGTGCTGCTGACTACAGATGTGTTTTCCAACCAGCTGAGGAATTAAAACAAAAAAAAACTTTCATCAGATGTTTATAAAGACAAAGACATTCACAAATTCAAATATGTAAAAGAACGAAAAAAAAAAAAACATTTCCAGAACGAGTGCTTTTTCACCAGTTAGAGGTGACGTGTTAGCACTGAACATCCAAGGACTAATTGTGCTAATTGACGCAATGGAGCGGTCTTTTTTCCGGCCCCTAATTGGACCTTCTGGAATGTGACAAAAAAGGTGACAGAATCAGAGGTTCAGGTTTTAATTTAGCGCTCCTGAACGCACGGTGCAGTGAACCAAACCGTAGGTACTAATGTGTCCAGTCAGACTCTCACTTCCTGAGTCTTAAATACTTGCACATGCAAAATGATTTTGTTTTTTCTATTTTTCTAAACCAGAAGAAAGAATACCTGAAATTTTTCAGTAGAAGTGAAACATCTGCTCAGGGCTACAGTCAGATTCACATAACTTAAAAAAAAAAAAAAACTACAAGAAAAGATTAAATTAAATGAGGGAGAAAAACGTGTGCTTTTTTTTTTTTTTTTTTTTTTTTACCAAAGGCATTGTGCTTATGTCAGCTAAGATTAAAGTAATGAAGATCAGCTCTCTATTTGATGCTCCCAGAAGAAAATAACTGTGTGATGTCACTTCTTTTGCATTCTTTTACACACAAGCATAGATATGAAAACTTCTCTTGTGCAATGTCGAGACCACAAAAGTTACGCCATGCTTGTTGTTTGTTAATTAAAACACTTTGGGGATCCCGATAGAGGTGTGAAATCACTAATCATTTCGGTTCTACTTCGCGTTGTACCTTCATACATAGTTAAGAGGATCAGGCTGGTTGTGTATAATTTCTTCTCCGGCTACATTAATACCAACAATAGCATGCTATAGTGAGATCAGGCAAGTGAGCAGCTATTTGGTGCAAACGTTTGTGTTAGTACATCTGAACGGCCACAGCAAGGTAAGCTTGGGATAGCGGTTAGCTATCCACGGTAGTCTGAGCTTGTCACCAGTCCACAATGACATCATCATCTCTGCCCTCATCTCTAGTAAAACCATTATAGGTAGGTACACTGCCTGAGGAGATGGGCATACTGTAACTCCAAAGCCCACATGTATTAATGGTAATAAGGCTAACAGGTGGGTATACTGTCTGAGGAAATGGGCATACTGTAACTCCAAAGCCCATATGTATTCATGGTAATAAGGCTAATAGGTGGGTATACTGCCTGAGGAGATGGGCATACTGTAACCCCAAAGCCCATATGTATTAATGATAATAAGGCTAATAGGTGAGTATGGTCTCTGAGGAGCTGGGCACACTGTAACTAAAATGTCCAAACGCATTAACAGTAGAAAGGCTTATATATGTAGATATATTGAATATACACCCTGAACTACACCACAAACAGGACCTGGTTCTGTGTGTCGTGTCACAGCAGTGCGTAGTCTCAGATGCTGTCTGAGAGTCCCTTCCTCTGCCCAAATCATGCACTGCTTCATTTGTGGAGAAGGAGCCCCCCCCCCAGCAGAAAAACTGCCCACGTCTACCATTGAAAATGCCCACACCCACCCCAGATAGCGCCCACCACCTCTCTCTACATAGCAAAGTGAGGAGTCGTGCAAATTAAGCTATGCGTTGTCAAGTTTGTTGTTCTTGTTGCCACCCTTACAACAACAATAAGGAAAAAGAAAAACACAACAAATAAATAAATAAAATAAAATAAAACGTGGTGGTGCTTGAGCAGCTGGATTGCGAACTGACTGTATGTTGTGCTGGCTTCATTTACATCCTGTGTAAGGGGCTCTGGGTGGCTGGAGGTGTCTTATCTCAGGCTAGCAGCAGCCGGAGCAGTTAACGCACCTCTTTGTGTTTAGAGACGCTCTTATCTTATCGGAGTGATCAGTGCACATGCAGGAAAACCCTCCGCTATCTGGATTACAGAAACACTGGCAGCTCATTGCAGACCAGGACTAATAAAGACTGGGGAGAGAGTGATGGTGTGATTTAGTGTGTGTGTGTGTGTGTGTGTGTGCGTGTGTGTGTGTGTATGTGTGTGCGTGTGTGTGTGTGCGTATGTGTGTGTGTGTGTGTGTGCATGTGAGTTTGTGCGTGTGTGTGTTCGTGTGTGTGTGTGTGTGTGTGCGTGTAGGGTGTAACAAACATTTAACAGCCAGTACTGACCAAACTGTAAAAACATATTCATATATTCATGATATTTCTTACATTTGACTAAATTAATATAATTATTTATGTGCAGTTTCAGTGTTCACTTTGTTCTTGTTAGTCCAGTTTTAAATATGGTTTACCTCCTATGGCGTTTTGATACATTTTCAGATACTGTTTGCTGTATCCATTTTAATTCATTTAAATGGACATTAACAGATATATAATGCAATTTACAGTTCAATGAGGTATGTAGTTTTTACTGTATGCTATGCAACACTGAAAACAACCATAACCCCTCAGTTTCCATTCAGCTTAGAAAATTGTACAAAAATAGTCAATATCAAAGTTCTGAAAAATACTGCCAAAAAATATGGATTTGTGAAAAATACTGCATTTCACATAATCACATATTTCAAATATTTATGAATAATTAGATCTGTTTATCCACACAATATTTAATATTTTATGATTTTAGCATGTATACATTTTAATGAATGAAGCTACTAACAAATACACATTGTGCATTTCTTCTGGCCTGAAGCAATGGCACAGTTGTTTTTTTTTTTACACCATTTTCAGCCATTATGTTTGGTTTGTGAAAAAAAAAATGCCCATAGCACATCAGATTTGAGTAATAAAAATCCTTCATATAACATTGTAATATTTTGCACCAAATGGCTCCATGCGTTAGCTGACATGGTTTTCCAACAGACTCTTAATCAAGGGGAAAAAAAAGACACGATTTACACTCCAAAGATGTTTTTTTTTTTGTTGTTGTTAATATGATAATGTCACATATGTGACTGTGGCTCTTCAGATCACCCAGGGAAGTCTGAGATGCTCGACTTTCAGTCACGCTCGCTGCTACGGCCGAAAAGGCTTTCATATTGAGGGTTATTCATTTCCCTTTTCAGATCACAGGATAATTTAATTTGTTATAATACCACGCTGATTTACATAGCTCAGACCCCCTCTCCCCACGCAGCCACTCAAGGCATCTAAAGACAGGCACTTCATACTCCGCCCGGCCCGACCAAGACTGCCTCGGCGAGCATCAAAGAGAACGGGCCGAGGAGACGATGACACGACTGGCAGGCCGCGCTGCAGGAAACGGGCAAAGCACCGAGCTGGCCTCCGCGGCCTTCAGCATAGTGACAAGGAGGCTGCAGGTCCGAGTCCCTGCTGTGTCTCGGCCGTCTCATTCTTGGGCAAAGTACCACTTTCAGGCGTTATCGAGCCACGTATACACTGGTAGCAGGTAGCAATGCATCTGTGCATGTCAATCACCGCTCAACAATAACACAATTTAATTTATAACGTGGCTTTCACATGTTGTGCAGCCTTTGCCTGGATCTCTTGTATTAAAACCTGGCTCACAAAATACCTGGTGAGGAGAAACAGAATCAGTGCTGAAAGATGCTGCTGGTTCTGCATTCCTCTGTGCAACAAATTCAGAGAGCCACCGTTTCTGCCCTGGACTCAGCATTACAGATGCTGGGAGTCAGTCACACCAGGCTCTGTGCAACCTGAAGAGCCAGTGGCCCCACCTCACAGCCACACAGGTTACGCATTAATTCTAGTGAATTTTCACAATATTTGTCAAGCTACATGTATGTATACATCCACATATAACAACTGCAAGTTTAACGGCAGTGTTGGTTTGGTTGTTGTGAATGGCTACTTTATAGTTTATCCTACTTTCGTTGTAGTTCACTCAAGCTCTATGTCAGAAGACATATTTAAAGATAGTCTGTCTCTGAAACGGGGAGCAAATGCTTCCAAACCGGTGCGACACCATCTGTGCACCAGTCAGCAGGCTGCTCATACCGTTTTAGACGCTTGCCATCGGGAGAAACAGGGCAGAGTCACGCCGGCGTGGGCGGGGACACCGAGCCATCACAGCAACTGTGCCGGGTCCCCGTTCGGCTGTCCATGGGGGACTGCTCAACCACCCGTGGGTTAGTCCACGGCACCCACTCCCACTGAGCGGACACGGCCACCACACCACATCCTGGAGCGAAGGGTTGGACGGTGGCGTGGAAATGACAGGATATGGAAGTGGCCTTCATAAAAATAACAAATTTATGCAAGCAAAATCTGTGACCGAGTGCAGCCAGCAGCACACAACAAAACCACATCAAAGGCCAGCATAGACATATACAGTAATATGATGTAAATATGGCTAATTAAGCAAGGATAACGCAAATATCATCCCACACAAAGCTGTCAAAGTTAGTGTTGTATTGAATATACAATATGTCAATTCTCATTTCAGCGGTTGCTTTTCTCACAGGAAAAATGTTTGCATTTTTTTGTTGTCTTCTAACAATGGATAGTGTTCGGTCGCATTTGTTAGGCGTTTTGCAGGCCACTGACAGAAACGTTTCCCCATCCTGTTACGCTGGCGCGGCCCAAACCCTCATATTTCCACCGGTGTCTGTGCCGCCTGCCCGGGAACCTGGGGGATGGCCTGGACACTAAGGAGCCAATAGGGACTCAGGCCCTCCCCTCCGCCGAGCCTTAGACTGTTTTAAGACAAGCGAGGGGAAGAGAGGAAGGGGTTTCAATTTCTTTTTAAACAGCCCCCCACCCTGTGTTTCTCCCTGCATAACTCCCCACCCTCTAGAAAAAGAGAGTTTATACCCTTTTATTTAGCTTGGACTACAGTTTCAAACTTTCCTTGCCTCGGCCTGGCTTTCATTATCGTCTGCCACAAACACCATTTTTATGGGTTCAGCAGGGCCAACAATAACCCTGAGACGAAAGCGGCGCAGACTCCGTGCGAGTTTCTACCGAATAAAGAACCCCCGGCTGACGTTTCGGAGAGACCGGGGATGCTCCCTGAGCACCGGTTCAGCTGTCCTCAAATGGCGCTGGGTCCGCAGATGCCTCTAAATATAGACGCCGCGGGAGCAAACGCGGTGCGGCCAGCTTGACATCCTTGACATTCCGGACCGGGGTCCTTCTGGAAGGGCCGCGCGGGAGACGCCTGGCCTGGGATAGCGACGGGCGCTAAAGGGCCAAGGAGATAGGAGGAGTGGGTATCTCTAAGGCTCCTTTTGCCCCTGGGGCACACAGATATGAATACACACACACGCACACGCACACGCACGCGCACGCACTCACACACACGCACACGCACACGCACTCGCACACACACACACACACACACACACACACACACACACACACTCCCACACAATCACACACACCCACACACAGACACACACACACACACACACACAAACTCACACACACACACACACACACACACACACACACACACACACACACACACACACACACACACGCACACACACACCCACACACAGACACACACAATCACACACACACACACACACACTCACACACACACCCACCCACACACACACACACACACACACACACTCACACACACGCGCACACACACACCCATACACACACACACACACCCACAACACACACAGTCATTGGAAAGGTCTGCCTGTCACCCCTCTCTCATGAGCAGGTGAGAGCAGCCTGCTCCACAGCCTTTTCAGGTCTGAGAGCTGCTCTAGCAGGGAGGGCCTGGCTGTGCAGAGTTTGGAGCCAAAACTCCCTGCTCTGACAGGAGGAGGATAATGAAAACCGAGCTCTCTTCTCTCTCTTTTTCTCTTCTCTATTTTTCTCTAAACCTGGGGGTTCCTGCTCCTTCAATTTATACCTTCTCCGCTGCTCCACATGTAGCTTTTACACGGTGTGTCTTGGAAAAAAAAATGTGATTCATTATAGAATATTCTTATATTTATAGCGAGAAATAAACACAGACTTAAAAGAGTTTCAGCTATTTCCCAAATATGCTCTGAATGTTCTGTTTAGCACGTGTTTACACACATGTTTTCGTTAAAATCTCACTCTGTGGTAGTTCCAAAACAGAATAAAATGTCATGAAATATGCTGAGTAATTGACTGGCAAACTAATTAAATGTGGCTCAAAAATTCAGTTTGCTCTGCAAGTTCCTGGAGGTGCTATCTATTAATTATAAACCCCATTCTCAATATGTGTTAGACTCGTCATTAATATTTCAGCCGGAGTAGAATTCTGAAGACATGGTTAATGGTATTCATGGCTTCCTCTCGCAAAAGCCTGATTCAGAAGGTCGGTAAAATGCAAACAGCGACTCCACGAAAGCGCACAGCACCGCCAGTGTTGACTGCAGGTAAGAGTGGCGGAGCCTAGCCAAAGCAGAGTAGCGTGTATTAGCATTCAGAGCCAGAAGCTCGACTTCTGACCCCAAGCCCTCCCCACCTAACCCACACCCCCACCCAAACCGCCTCTTTCCTACCCACCAGCAATCCCAAGCGCTACCTACCCCACCCCACCCCACCCCTTCCACTTCCCCAACTCCGCTTAATACTGTTTGGTTTTGGTTTGATTTCTTTCAAATAGCATCCTGGTTGTCACTTTGTAAAACAGACTGGACAGTGCTGAAGAAAAAAAAAAAAAAGATACAACTACAAGAACCAAAGAGAGAGAGAGAGAGAAAGAGGGAGGGTGGTGGTTGTGGTGGGGGCTGGCTGGGGGTGAGGATGGAAAAAAAAGTAGGCACTCATGCAGCACCGTGTCTTTTCATGTTTGCCTGTCGAAAACGTCAAGCCATCCTCCCCTCCCGCGTTTGATTCGCTGACACTTTTGCTGTGGTTGAACAACAACCTGGGCCATATTCATTAATAATTAGTTGGGCTGGCTGGGGTGGAGTGAGGGGAAATCGGTGTTGGTGGTGGAGGCTGGGGGTGGGGGAGGCGGTAGCGGGCAGAGGAAAAGGCAAAAAGGCGGCCATCGTGCAACAAACTCTCTAGCTTCTCCCTCATCAGTTTTCCACAAACGGGTGCCAAGGCTTCGCAGGCCTCATCTGAGTCAGGCCGGCGGACGTCCCCTTCTCATTAATCACTACAGTAATACATTCCAGATGAACAAACAGCTTCATCTCTGCAACGTGAGCCCCCCGCTCCTAAGTCCCCACATTTACAGGCGCCGGCCGTGCCAAGGTTTTCCCGGCTCGTGGAGGAACAGCGTTATCCGTTTACCCGCCGCAGAATGGTCGGGATTACATCCCCAAACTCTGCCCCCACCAACCCCCCCACCAACCCCGAGCGATATCCTCACTCTGATTCTGTCATCAGACCGCCATTGGACTCTTACCACTGGCTAAGTCTGCCTGAAAGCCAGAACAAACTCTTGTTTGGTAATCCTTTTTCTTGCCTCTTTATTTTTGTTTTTTCTGTAAAAATAAGTAAATGACTACAATTACTGGAGGCCTTAGTATTAAATTGAATGCATTATAGAGCAGACTGTGCTAATTCACCATTAAATAGGATGACTACCCTTGGATAAAGCCAGCATTTAACACGGCATTTTGAGACTCTCCTGCTATAACGAATGTCCAGGACAAACTAAAGGGCTGTGAAAACGCACGATCCAACAAACACCAACGATTTTATTTTATTACGTTCGTCCTCAGATCATCCAGGAGAAAGCCATATCGAGATTATTGTCTCTTGCTTGAGGGGGACATGGCTGTTAAAAATCTGATACCAGATGTACCGATGCTATCAGCATACCTGAATGTAAACTGACAGGTGAGGGTGGTTTCCCACACATAGGCCACAATTGAGGCGACACCCTCTGACCAACGATCATCAAACTTGCGCGTGCCACCTATGAATGTGGGGCTCACACTCAAAGTCAAATTTCCTCCGCAGCTGTAAAAGTATTACTGCGACGTCATGGCAACCGTGACATCATTGGCTGGTACCAGGCATAATGGGCACCTTGGCGACACGGTGCTGGAAGGAGGGCGGGAGGGAGACCTCCGGGGGAAGATTGAGTTCCCAAAATCAGCAGCCAAGACTACTGATGAGGATTTTCCTCAAGAGGAGTTTCTTGATGAGGATTTTCCTGACGGAAAGGTGGAAGGTGCCAGCCATACCTGTAATGCGTCTATGAAGTCATTAATCCATCGGGCACCATTTTGTTTCCCCCTGCAGACTTACAGACTGACTTACACACCGTGCTCTTCGAGCACTCAAGAGGAACAGACACTGCTTCAACAGCTCCCGCTCCACCACGCCGCACCAACGCCCTATTCTGGACGTGCAATTCCGGGGCAAAATTCTGAGTGCATTTTGACACTGGGCAAACAGCCCTGCTCCCTCTAGGACAGACCAGTCCTGTGTCTCTCAGCAGTGCCAATATAGCCAATGTCAAAAGAAGAGAGATACGGTACAGTACATACCAGGCATTAATATTAATCTCCAGTGGCGATAGGAAATAGCTACACCCTCGGTACTGGAAGTCTGAGGAGAAAGGAATGTTCACTGCTTCAGAAATTCTTTTTAATAATGTGACAGGGGGAAAAAGGGTGATGCTTTATTCCGCTTACTTCTTCATTGCCATGGCCTGAGGCTACTGACTGACAGGGGAGGCCTGAGTGCAGCAAGAGGTTGTCGGAGAGGGCAACGGGTGCGTGGGTGTGTCTGCATTTCGGTGTGTGTGCGCATCCGCGCTTGTATATATCTAAATATGCTGTGTGTGCCTGTATGTGCATGAAGCTGTATATGTGTGTGTGTGTGTGTGTGTGTGTGTGTGTGTGTGTGTGTGTGTGTGTGTGCTTGAATATATAAATATATGGTGTGAGCACATATGTACATGTAGTTGCATGTGTGTGTGCTTTTGTGGGTGGGTTTGTGTGGGGGATTTGCAAGTATGTGTGTGTCTGTATATATCTGTATTTCCATTCATTTTTTGTGTACAAGTATGTTTGTGTGTGTGTGTTTGTGTATGTATATGTGCTTGTGAGGGTGTGTGTGTGTGTGTGTGTTTGTGTGTGTGTGATTTGCATACTCATATGTGTGAATGCCTGCATAAATGCATTTGTGTTCTAATGACAGTGGGAGAATATATTAAGCAAACACAAGCTGAGATTTTCTTACTGCATACCATTGCTGCACTCTGCCACTGTGTTGAGAAATATTTTGCAAAAATCTGCAAACATGTCCAACACAAATACATTTCTGATCGGGAAATTCAGCATTTGGGTCAAATCCACATTTCATCCCCCCTCAACTGCTTCAAATGATATTGTGTTTGCAATTTGATTACATTACATCAGCAATTAATTCCACTTTTCCCCGTTGGAACACAAGGTTTGTGTACAATTCCTGTGCTGGAACTGATAAATAACTTCTGGGATCGACTTTGGTAAAGCGTTGTGTTTGGTTCATGGAAGAGCACTGAAACCAAGGAGAGAAAGATCTCTCACAATTATAAGACAGGTGATTCATCGCCATGAAGATATCTTTGTTGTGTGCATCACAGCTGAATAAATAAAGTGAGAAGACTCTGAGCTGCATTTTAAGGACTCCGCTAGAGCAGGCCACAAAGTATGCGCTCGCTATTATTCATCCTTAAATCCTGTTGTAGACACATCATTTTCTAGAATAAAAGAAATGTAGAAAGAAAATGTTGTTTTTCCAAAAAACAACCCCCAAAAAAAAAAAAAGACAATCCCCAGGACGAAAAGCTCATCTATGGAGGACTAGTTTGGTTTAAACCCTTGTGAGCTGAACACACACAAACCCGCATTAAAAACACTGCACTGTTTGTTTGTGCACTGGTCTTATTGTTATTGAATTTTTTTGCATCCCCTTTGAGCTGGGCAATGTTTGGGGCTATCTAAGAGAAAGAATAATGCCTGTCGGATATTTGTGGTTGTGAGGACTAAATGGAAAAGTCAAGGTTCTGCTATGTTGACCAAAACACGCTCCATTTGGAAAATATTTTGGAAGTGTTGTGCAGAGGATTCCTGGTTTGAATGTAGAAGCGGCCGAGAGCTTCTCTGCAGCTCTTCTCTATACATCTATAAATAATAGACTCGTCTTCCTGTCTCTTTTACTTGGAGGTCCAGCTCCCTGTAGCATGGTAACTATTTACTTAGCTACCAATCTCCACCATCTGGGAGCCTATTTTTGCCCTTCCTCAAGGGATAAGACTAATATCAATCCTGAACCATGCCAGAGAATGCATAATCCACATCTATCTGAATTGAAATAGTACAATGCTCATTGCTAAGTCTCTATCTCCTTCCCTCTCTCTCTCTCTCTCTCTCTCTCTCTCTCCTTCTCTCCTTCTCTCGTTCTGTGTCCTCCTTATTTCTCTCTCACTCTTTCAAGCTCCCACTGTACTAAACTGGCGTAAAGTCAGAAAAATATTTTCAAAAAGAAAAAAAAGCATGCGGTAATCTCTGCGAGAGGACACGTACAGTCAGGGGCATATGTGAAGTCCTCATGTTGCACTGTTTTCACTCCTAAGGCAGAACTGTGGACAAAGCCAGTGGAGGCAGTGTACTCTGTTGGGGCAATTCTTAAGGGGCTGGTGTTGTAACTCAGAGGATGCACATTTGATACCTCAGCTAAGGCAATATAGTTGCATCTTTCAAGGGTAAAATTGTACGCCTGATTTGCCCAAATAAATATCCAGCGGCATATTACAGTTCTTCTGGCTATTACGGACAGTGGACTATAAGAGCTCTACTCAAACCTGTTTCACTAATACTTTTTTAGTGCTGGGCTGAGTTTGACATGATTAGCGATGAGAGGGTTCTTCATATATGTATAGTAACTGCAGAGTAAGTGAGGTTTTACTGGAGTGTCAGCTTGCGCTCTGCCCATAGGCTCACAGCATTATGCTTGGCACCCATTCCCTGCTTATCAAGAGTGCTTCTTAAATAAATGAAAATAAAAACCGATTAAGAACAACTGTAGGCTCTCAATAATGCTGTGCTGTCACAACCTCTGATATGTGTACCAGCTCATTAAAAAGACATTAAAGCACATTCTTCATATGGCAAGACGATGAGAATAATCTGTTATCTTTCAGGCTCAGACACGGATACTATGATGACAACCTGCATGCAAAGATAGGAGGATGCGATAATGACATGCCTACCAGGCAAAAAAACACCTACCAATACAGACACGAACAGGCATACCTGGACATTACTCTACAGAGGCCATTCCCACGCAGTACTGAGCTATTTGCCACTATTCAAGTATTATAGGCTTAATAAAGAACATACAATGTTGCATAATGCACTTTATTCATGTAAGTAGTGACTAGATTCAATCAAACGCATTTAGTCTCTTTAAAGGCTCATGCAATTCAATCCAATCAGGACATAAAATCATACCTCTTTAACAGCACAAGGTCTTTCATCTTCGAATTAAAAGAGCACATTCTGAGGGACACGACTGCTTGTCTCCAGCGAAATATACAGCACTCTGCGAAAATTATGCCTGCAATGTTTTGATTTGATTTCGTATTAAATCTTTTTCATAGAGACCAGGTGTTTAATCCAGCCCATTGTCTGTTATGTTCTTTTCCACTTCATCTAGTATGGCAAAGTGTGTGTGTTTTGATTAACTCTGATGTCAGGCTAAATGTGTACCTCCACAATTGTACAGAGCTACATTCGGTCATTCCTGCCTAAATGTAGCTGTTCTTCTTTGCATTGAGAAGTGATGTGCTCCATCAAAATGAATTCAGTCCTATGGCGATGGTACTTGAACTGACCCCTTAACAAACAGAAAGACAGACCTAGAGGAGTACTTCATGGTTATATGGCTCCATGTAAGTGCTGTGATGACAAAGCCACCTCTGCATTTTTGAGTTTTTATTACTATCATTAAAATCGTTTTTGTTACTGTGTTTCAGTGAACTTTAAAAATAAAGGAAACAGCGAACAGTGATGAAATAATTGCGAGATTCCTAACAAGGATTGTGGTGAGTTGTGCGGAAGGGACTTCAGAGATTGGGTCTTGTCACCCACTGACGCAAAGAAAAGAAAAGAAAAAAAATGTTGACCCAAAAGCTTAAAAAGACAATCACCAGTCCTCTTCCCCAGCTCTGGGCCTGCGCTTTACTGCTGACACTGGAGCTGTACAAAGAGGAACCGCCAGTTTACTAAATAAAGCATCCTCCAACGTACAAACTTCAACCACAATTTAATTTAAAATACCACAACACATTTTCTACAAAAATCAAATAAAAACAAGGAATTCAACACATTGTTTGTGCATTCGTCCCTCGCTGGTTTCCACCAGTGCTTGTTCCGAGAATCGGCTGTGTTTGTCATGTTTGAATGCAACGGACTCACAAACACGGCAAACATTTAATTTAAAATAAATGAGGAGGGCCATGAGAGTAAGCCTGTGAGCTAAATGATGGGTGAAACGACATTGTCGTAAGAATGACGAGACTTCTGCGAGCTGAATACGATCTCACGAAGAGACATTTGAGATGCCAGGAGTTCACTTTTTATGTAGAGGAGACCAGAGACAACACTAGGACGTTTTCCTTTACCATCTAATACAAAAAAAAAACTACATAAGACAGAAAAATCCGTTTCTCACACTGTTAACTTGTATGTGTTTGCTGGGCATATTTGGCCTTTTTTGTAGTCAATTTCAGTCAAACACAACACATATAATATAGGCTGAATGCAGTTTGACAATAATATTATGTGGATATCTGCTACAGTATGTCTTCACTGCTCTCGGGCTCTGTGAGGAAGGAGCAGGACTGCTCTCATGCTCAGTGATGAAGGAGCAGCGCTGCTCTCAGGCTCAGTGATGAAGGAGCAGGTCTGCTCTCAGGCTCAGTAGGGAAGGAGCAGGTCTGCCCTCATGCTCAGTAATGAAGGAGCAGGGCTGCTCTTGGGCTCTTTGAGGAAGGAGCAGGTCTGCTGTCATGCTCAGTGATGAAGGAGCAGGTCTGCTCTCAGGCTCAGTGAGGAAGGAGCAGGGCTGCTCTCATGCTCAGTGAGGAAGGAGCAGGGCTGCTCTCAGACTCAGTGAGGAAGGAGCAGGTCTGCTCTCGGGCTCAGTGAGGAAGGAGCAGGTCTGCTCTCAGGCTCAGGGAGGAAGGAGCAGGTCTGCTCTCAGGCTCAGGGAGGAAGGAGCAGGGCTGCTCTCGGGCTCAGTGAGGAAGGAGCAGGACTGCTCTTAGGCTCAGGGAGGAAGGAGCAGGACTGCTATCGGGCTCTGTAAGGAAGGAGCAGGTCTGCTCTTAGGCTCAGTGAGGAAGGAGCAGGACTGCTCTTAGGCTCTGTGAGGAAGGAGCAGGTCTGCTCTTAGGCTCAGTGAGGAAGGAGCAGGACTGCTCTTAGGCTCTGTGAGGAAGGAGCAGGACTGCTCTTAGGCTCAGTGAGGAAGGAGCAGGACTGCTCTTAGGCTCTGTGAGGAAGGAGCAGGACTGCTCTCGGGCTCAGGGAGGAAGGAGCAGGACTGCTCTCGGGCTCAGGGAGGAAGGAGCAGGACTGCTCTCGGGCTCAGGGAGGAAGGAGCAGGACTTCTTCTGCCTCTGAACAATGCTCTCTCAGATCATGTATTCCCTGCTTCAAACATTACCATCTTAGGCTCAGTGAGGAAGGAGCAGGACTGCTCTTAGGCTCTGTGAGGAAGGAGCAGGACTGCTCTCGGGCTCAGGGAGGAAGGAGCAGGACTGCTCTCGGGCTCAGGGAGGAAGGAGCAGGACTGCTCTCGGGCTCAGGGAGGAAGGAGCAGGACTTCTTCTGCCTCTGAACAATGCTCTCTCAGATCATGTATTCCCTGCTTCAAACATTACCATGGGGGATACGTTTCCTCTACACCAGCCCACACAGCCATCCCTCTGCTACCCAGGAACCATTAAAATTTAACATTTTAACAACTGCACATCCAGTCCAAAAACAACCACGTTTTGGAGGAAACCGGATTGACAGAGATCAGGCCTTTTACTCAGGAATTGGCTTTATGGCTTATGCAAGTGGGGTGGGATGGGGGGGGTGCGGTGGGGGAGGGGTGGCAGAGAGGCAATGAGGGGAAGTGAACTGTGTTCTCAGGTGTGTGTGTGTGTGTGTGTGTGTGTGTGTGTGTGTGTGTGTGTGTGTGTGAGTGTGTGCGTTTGGAGATAGGGCTCTAAGGTACCACAGTGACACCCACAATCACACATGACCACCAGCACCACGTCTGTCATCTCCAAGTCATCTTGGTACCACCTCTAACGTGGTGGCACTCCTAATATTTTCCTCTTGTGCTACAATACAAAAAAAAAAAAAACAAAAAACAAAAGACCTTTGACATCTAAGCCACTTTTCACTCCTCTCAATGCACTCCTCTGACAGCTGTGAATTAGCCCTTCAACTCCTTGGGGTCACACGTCATTTGAGAGAGAAAACGAAAGCAAAACAACGACATACGTATGCACGCACGCACGCATGCACACACACGGCGCGCGTGCAAAAGAAGGAAAGCACTCAACAGGGATACCGCCCTTACAGCCTCACAGGATTCACCTGGCACACACACAACCCCCCCCACCACCCCATCCCACACCCCCAACCACCCTTAGTAGTTTGCAATGCCTCAGATAACCTTTTTTTTCGACTTTGGGGTTTAATTAATGCTGGTCAGTGTTCGTTTTTTTTTTCCTCCAGAAGAACGAGTTTTTCTCCTCCTACAAACAAATCCTTCCATTTCCCTGAGCACTGCCCTTGTTTGTGCTCCTCCTAAACTACAGGTACTGCATTCCTATTAAGATCACGGCTTGTTACTGGAAAAGCTGAATTATTTACCGACAGTAGAAAGACTGTGTATGGAATCTTATTTTTCCTGTGGAGGATGAAGAAGACAGGATAAATCATCCGTAGGCATTAAAAATAAGTGCACTGCATTCGGGAAAAGGCCAGGGTCGTCCGAATGTAAATACTGTATGAATCAGGGCAAAAAGACAGACGAGGACTTTGGCTTCGCTTCTAAAATCAAACATGAATGGAGACAGAAACCCGAGCAAATAAGACATTCGGCTTTAGGAATGCCTAACATTTTAATTCCATGCTCCTGTTCCGCTTTCAGTACAAATTACTGCATAAATAATGGCATAAATAAAGAAACCCAGAGAAAGCAAAACGCTGAGCAGCATGTAACTGAAGAATGCCTTGTTTCTACTACATTTCTACTGCCCACTTTGACACTGTCAACAACATTATAAAGAGTAACAATACACAGGTAAGGTGAGAAAACAAGACAGGGGAAGAAGAAAAAAGCATTATTGTTATTATTATTATTATTATTATTATTATTATTATTATTATTTTTAATAATAATACATTTTAGTAGTAGCAGTAGCAGTAGAAGTAGTAGTAGTTGTAGCAGTGGTAGTATTCGTGGCAACAGAAGTAGTAGTAGTAGCAGCAGTAGTAGTATTAGTAGTATCGGTAGTATTAGAGGCAGTATTAGCAGGAGCGGTAGCAGTAGTGGTAACAGTAGTAGCAGTAGTAGTAGAAGTAGTAATAGTAGTATTAGAGGCAGTATTAGCAATAGCAGTAGCAGTAGCAGTAATAGTAGCAGTAGTAGTAATTGTAGTAGTATTAGAGGCAGCAGTAGCGGTGGCGGTAGCGGTAATAGTAGCAGTCGTAGTAATAGCGGTAGTATTAGAGGCAGCAGTAGCGGTAGCGGTAGCAGTAGCAGTAATAGTAGCAGTAGTAGTAATAGTAGTAGTATTAGAGGCAGCAGTAGCGGTAGCAGTAGTAGTAATAGTAGCAGTAGTAGTAATAGTAGTAGTATTAGAGGCAGCAGTAGCAGTAGCGGTAGCAGTAGCGGTAATAGTAGCAGTAGTAGTAATAGTAGTAGTATTAGAGGCAGCAGTAGCGGTGGCGGTAGCGGTGGCGGTAATAGTAGCAGTAGTAGTAATAGTAGTAGTATTAGAGGCAGCAGTAGCGGTAGCGGTGGCGGTAGCAGTAGCGGTAACAGTAGCAGTAGTAGTAATAGTAGTAGTATTAGAGGCAGCAGTAGCGGTAGCGGTGGCGGTAGCGGTAATAGTAGCAGTAGTAGTAATAGTAGTAGTATTAGAGGCAGCAGTAGCGGTAGCGGTAATAGTAGCAGTAGTAGTAATAGTAGTAGTATTAGAGGCAGCAGTAGCAGTAGCGGTAATAGTAGCAGTAGTAGTAATAGTAGTAGTATTAGAGGCAGCAGTAGCGGTAGCGGTAGCAGTAGCGGTAATAGTAGCAGTAGTAGTAACAGTAGTAGTATTAGAGGCAGCAGTAGCAGTAGCAGTAGCGGTAGCAGTAGCGGTAATAGTAGCAGTAGTAGAAATAGTAGTAGTATTAGAGGCAGCAGTAGCGGTAGCGGTAGCGGTAGCAGTAGCGGTAATAGTAGCAGTAGTAGTAATAGTAGTAGTATTAGAGGTAGCAGTAGCGGTAGCGGTAGTGTTAGTTTTATGCTGTGTTCTCTGTAGGAGGGAGGGCAGGATGGGTTGATTTCACACATTCACATTCTAAAACGCTTTGACAAACATGGTCATCTCTGGCTGTAGTAATAATGCCAGGTTGAATTGTTGAATCCTTAAGAGGGACAGAGCGAGAGACAGAGACAAACACAGAGAGAGATACAGAAAGACAGAGATCAGAGGAAACATAGCCGCAATAAAAAATCACATGAAAAAAAAAAAGCATCTCAGACAAAAGAACAGGCGGGGGTATTTGCCCAGCCGTCTGCTGTTCCAGTGCACCAAAACATTTTATTAAAGTCTGCGGGCTTTCTCTCTCCCTTTCTCTCTTTCTCTCACTTTAAGGAGTACGCTAGGCTGAAGGAGTGGCTAAAGGAAAGAGGGGAAGAGGGGAGGGTGTGGGGGGGGGGGAGTGAGAGAGAACACTACTGCTTCAGATTCTTTTATTTCAGTGATGCATTAAGCAAACTCCCCACAGAGTTATTCTCCTCTTCCTGGTGTGGATAAAGCTCTCCCCAGGGAGCTCTGTAATTTCCAGCTTCTCCGAATTCAGGTATTAGTAAAGACCGCTCGGGGACTCACCACAATATAACTCTACATTTTCAGGCATTCGGAGAGAAGCCCCCTAAGGGTACCGAGTTCAAATTTCTGAAATGTAGGCATTGTAAAAGGAACCTCGAGGGAACGGCAGCAATAGAAAATCCACTGAATTCAAAGCATTTCCAAAGCCCTGGCAGGAGCCCCTGTGCTCCCACCGGAGGCTTTTTACAAAACATGTGTTGCTGACATGTTGACAGATTGCTCAGTGAAGTGTTAGGTGCATGCACAAGACTGGCCATTTAGGGGGACATCGGTTTACCCTTCATCTTTTACCTGAAGCACCATGTTTTATACATCACCGGCAGAGAACAAAGTCGGGAGCTGGCTTCCTTTGTGGAGAAAGGAAAGCAAGAGAAAAAAAATAATAATAATACCAACATATATGAGAGAAAAATGTGGATCTATGTACTTACAACACACTTGTAGACATTCATGTGTGAATGTGTCTGCTTTATGTGTGTGCACAAGGTTACACGTATTCATGTATTTACTGGTACTATACGTGTGCGTACGTGTGTGTACATTTATACTTCTGCGCAAGCGCTAGAGTGCGTGTATTTACTAAGTGTGTGTGTGTGTGTTTGTGAGCATTTGTGTTTGAATGATGTATCTGTATGTTATGTACGTGTATGCGTACATGTGTATACATACTTATGTACATGCATATAGCGTGTGTATGCGGTGTGTTTATGTAGCATAGCTATATACACCATGCTATACGTGTGTGTGTGTGTGTATATGTGAGGGTATTCTTAGACTGATACACCTTAGATACGGTATGCATATGAGAGAGAGGGGGAAATGGGGGCCTGCCCTCACAAGTGGAGGGTTATGCGGTTTAATGTAAGGGTAGGGCCAAGTTCAGACGGCAGACTGCAGTCACAGCCACCTTCAGCAGCGGCGGCTGAGGGGTGGCAGGGGGTGAAGTTTGACAGAGGAGAAGGGGGGTAGGGTGTAGGGGGAAGGGGGGAGGAGATGGGGGGGGGGGGGTTGGTTGGCCGAAAGGTGTTACAAGTAAAGGAGTTTTCCTTCTTCTCCCGCCCTCTCGTGACAGCCAATGGTTGGGAGGTAATCTGATCAAAGGGCAACATTAAATCCAACTTCTGCTCGTATCAGGGTATTAGTGATGTACGACTTAATAACCCAGCGGCTCCGAAAGTGCTGCCGTGGCAACAGGATGGAAATGGGGATAATAATGTATTCATGGTGCTGGCGACCTGGGGCTGCGGAGCGCGCTCTCTAGGGAGCCCACTTCACCCACAGCCAGACGTGGCTGTGCAAAATCACTCCACATAAGACAGGGGCGGAATACAGAGGAGGAGAGGAGAGGAGAGGCAGCCCAACAGAGAGAGAGAGTGAGAGAAACAGAGGGAGAGGGGGGGAAGAAAGAGAGAGAGAAACAGAGGGGGGGGGGGGAGAGAGAGAGAAACAGAGGGAGAGGGGAAAGAAAAAGAGAGAGAAACAGAGAGAGGGGGAAAAGAGAGAGGGAGAGAGAGACAGAAGGGGGTAAGACAGGGAGAAAGAGATGGAGAGGGGGGAGACAGAGGGAAGTGAGTGAGAGGGGGAGGGGGAGAAAGAGAGAGGGAGAAAGACAGAGATGGAAGAGAGAGAGAGAGAGGGAGCGGAAAGGAGAGAGAGACAGATGTACAGAGACAGAGAGAGAGAGGTTACAGAGAAAGGGAAGGAGAGATATACAGAGGGAAAGAGAGGCAGAGGAAAGGAGAAAGAGGAAGGGAGATAGAGAGAGTGAGTGAGGGGGACAGAAAAAAGAAAGCTGGAGAAAGAGGGAGATGAGAGACATATGAGTGGGCTGGGAGAGAGGGGGCTAAGAGGCAGCATGAAAGAAAGAACAGAGCTGGGAGAACGGAAAGAGAAAGAGAGCGGGATGAGAGGAAGAGGGGGCCAACTGCACTCACAGAAAAGAGTGAGAGGAGAGAGGAAGAGGGATGTGCACAGCCGTGATCTAGGTTCCGTTCCGCAGGTGGAATCAGAACAGGAAGGAGGAACACCAAAAACGCAAAAAAAAAAAAAAGAGGGAAAGGAGGTACAGATAAAGAAAAGCTGAGTGGTGGTTTCTTGAAAAATTGATGCAGCGTAAGTAGGGTGCCTGAAAACTACAAGGGAAATGGATGGTGTCTTCCTTTCAGCTGGGTTAAGGTGAAGGGGGGGGAGGGGGAGGGTGGGTTAGGGGATGGGGGCGGTGGGGTGGGGGTGAGAGTGGCACAGCCTGACTAAAAGTGACAAGATTCAGGCATGGACCACAACATGGTGAGTGCTGACCCCCACCCCCGCCCCCACTTTCCTTACCCCAGCAGGTGAGGGGGGAGGGGCCAGACATGTCCCATTACAGGGATATGGCTCTGCCCCACACCCCACGCCCTGCACCCCTGACCTTTGCTGGCTAATGACCTCCTGCACAATAACATCCAAGCAATGGCCAATAACCCCAGCCAGCAAAAACCTCTATTAAGGGCCAGCCTTCCTGAGCTCAGGGCTCACTGTCAAAGCACTGGCCAAAATTTGCACTTTACAGAGATATACAAAAAACCTGTGATGACAGTGCAAAGTGTGTGTGTGTGTGTGTGTGTGTGTGTGTGTGTGTGTGTGTGTGTTTCACCTTCTGGTGAAAGCACAACTGCGTGAACAATGATTCATTTCAGAGAAAATAAACTGATGTGTTTACAGTCTGTAAACTCCATGTGTAAACAGCAATGCCATTTTTAGATGCTTTGACATTTATTTAGCACTGAAAATACAGATATAAACATTTCCTCGGTACACTTGTGTAAGACTTTCTCAGAGAAGTGTAGTGTAAGTTAACTTGTTCATACCACATGCTATAGCATTCAGCAGTATGCGCTTGTAATAAAATAAGAAAGCACATCCAGTAGTAAAATTTGTTTTTGTTTGAAAACTTTCTGCGCGGTTTTGCATGTAAGTACTCACATTATACAGCGCTGTATTGCCGAACACCAGATCCTCTAAGCTCTATCTACACTCCTCCAAACACAGAGATAAATTCAAAGCTTTGGCCACTGGGGTTTAATGTTATTTAAGCTCTGAAAATGAAAATCAAAGGACTTTAAGGGATAAATGAATGCAGGCAGATTAGCAAAAAAATATCAATGCCACCATCTCTCTCTCCAGTTGTGTGACTCCAGATCCTCTCTGACAGTGTCGTGCCAGGAGGCTCACTGAGACCCTCCGGATTAATATCACACGGTAATATGTCCATCCCATTGTAATATTTCTGTCTGTCTACAGTACCAGACTTCTGAAATACCCAGGACCTGTACTCCCGTCACACCTGTAACATTGTAATATTACTACTGTAACATTCCCCTGCCTCTGTTACAATACCTCTTTCTACTGATGCACGCTATTGGAATACAAGAGGCCTTCAGTACAGGGCTGTCTGCTCTCCCTACCACTACTGTAATATAATGATATCATTGTTGTATTGTAGTAATTGTACCGGTGTAATTGCTGTCACTAGTGTCATATTTCTGTGCGTCTGTTGATGATGCAGGCCTCTGGTATGCGAAAGGCCTTTAGAACAGGGCTGTTTGCACTCCCTGTCACTTTTGTAATATTGTAATAACATTGTAGTATTGTAATATCAGTATTGTATTATTTATCTGTCAATAGTATCATATTTCTGTCTGCCTACTGATTCAGACTTCTGGCATATGTAAGGCCTTCAATACAGTGAGTGTTGTATGTGCCTTACGGCTCTCTCTCTCTCTCGCTCTCTCTGTCTCTCTCTCTCGCTCTCTGTTGTTTTGACTGCTCGTGTACCTGGTGCACCGCCTGCAGCTCATGGCACAGAGGACCCTGCTCTCCACCTGATGAAGCCCTGCTAGGAGATCTAGGTCACCAGACCAGCCACTTGTCCCCCGAGAGAGAGAGGGGCACAGAGAGAGAGAGAGAGAGAGAGAGAGAGAGAGAGAGAGAGACAGAGACTGAAGGAGAGAGAGAGAGGTCGAGTTCGTCCTTTCCTGCAGTCTGCAGTATACATGTACATGTGTATGAATGGGTGAGTGAGTGTGTGTTTGTGTGTATGTGGCCCTTATATTGTAGAGTTGTGGGGTGGGGGGGGGGTCGTCTCCCCCCTCCCCCACCCCCCAGGTCAGACAGATGGGGGTTTGGCCAATAGTGTATCAGCTCTGTCCCTACCTGATTCCACAGGCACCTCTTCCCCAGCCCTGACCTACTCCAGCTCCTCCGCTGAGCACGCTGCTCTTTCCTCACACCTAGGCTCACTACACACAATATGGCAATTCACCCAAATTTAACTTTTTTTAATCACTGTTCTGATTTCACGACTGGTCTGTATAATTCTTGACATTTAACATTTATATATGTGCTCTGAGAAGTTTAGTTTAATTGTATTATCCCAAATCAGGTAGTATGCTAAGTTCATTTAGCAATTATCCACTGAAAACATCAGTTTTCTCTGTAAGTGTTTTGTCATTTTTTTTTTGTTTGTTTTAAAATTCCAGTGATGGATGAAAGAGAAAGATGAGGAATTGACTGGGCTATGGCCGTACCACAGGGGCTTATGTGTTTATTTAAACCTGCCCTCGGTCTGATAAAAACAGCTGATGAAAGTGTGTGAGTGTGTGTGTGTGCCACTGTAGGTCCTTTATTACTAGTCTTGGCTGGATTTAATTTCAGCATTTTATTTTTCAAATATAAAAATTACTGGCTTTCATTTTTCCTTAAAATAATGACGTTTACCATTAAAATTTATTTGCATGACCAAAACCTCACAAGATGTTGAAAATTGACAACCACTACGTGGAAAAAGATTAACAGAACAAAGTCTAAACACCAGAAAATAGATGGGGACGCTGTTCTTGAATAAACATTTGAGAATTGCTCATCGTCTTTGCCTTGCTCAGCAAATTATAACACAAGACAAACTACCCTGCATTTGGTGATAACTTCTGAATTTTCAAAATTTCTTCCATTTGTATAAATGCATGACAAACTGACCAGAGCCCATATAAATACACAGATATTTGCTTGGGTGGTGACACAATTCATGCTTGCATTTGGTGAGAGCTCTGCTCTTCTGATTTTTCATTAGTGGAGTCATAACGTCATCTGGACCTCTTGACATCTTTCACAATTCTGCCAATTGTATATTTTGCTCCTGCCAGAAAGACCTAAAATCCACAACACTAGAATCAGTAGCCATGTTTTCACTGAAAATATGTCATAAAACCATTTATCAGCTGTTGCTGTAAAATAAAATCGCATTGCTTTTATGCTGAGATGATGTTTTGCCAATAAAACAACAGAATATCCCTCTTTGCACTGAAATTTGCATAAACATTTTCATCAGTAATCAGCGCTGGAAACTCAATCAGGACAAGCTGTTGTGTGCTATATCCATACTCAAAACCATGCTTCAATATTGTATTTTAATATATAGCCCTGGCTGTGATTACAGTGCTTCTCAGAGCAGTGGCACAGAGAAATGCGTGCCATTCTGTCACCACTGCACAACTGAAATAGAGTCTAAGACATATAATGGGCTGAGAGGAAAAGAAGAGTGTTTCAGAGAACCTGAGTTCTTGAAGATGAGTGCGAAGGTTCTTACTGTTGCTATAACAAACGCGTTCCGCGTTGACTGTCGCTAACTATGTTCTGGAGGATGAAATTCTCATGTTTGACAGGACAGTCTTTTAGTCTGCTCATGACTGAAGGAGCAGAAAAGCAGTCTTCGCGCAGAATGTGCGCATCAGCAAAACAGCTTGTGGTACGGATCTGAGCGAGTGAGTGGGAGAATCTCCCTACATGAGAAACGCACGGTAATCGTTTAAATGTCGCTCCCATCCTGAAGCGCCATTAGGGCGCTTCAATCAGATGAACCTTTGGAATGGATGGTCACATTTCGGGTTGCGCGCGACCGAATATGACCTGCAAAAAATATACACAACTCAAACTTTATGGGCAAGACATTACTGCCTTATAAAGTATTCATTACCAGCTGGAAGCCTCATGATGCCTGACACAGACATATAAAGTAACACCTGTTATATACAAAAGGAAACCACAGAAAAGGAAGAAAGCGGTTTATCTCTTTATCACACTCAAAATAAAGCCTACTGTTGTCTTATAATTGTTCTATAAACTGGTAACAAATTTAAATTTTTGGATGATATGTATGCGTATATGTTTCGCTCTGCTTAGGACTGGGATTTTAAGACAAAATTTAGTAGTTGCAATGTAGCATGTCGGCTTGTGAGGAGACTGTGGCAGACATTTAGAACACTGAGGGTAGCACCAAACATGACATGTGATCAAACAAATGTCACTTGAATGATGTTCAAGTGCTTGAGCGGTTGGGGTAAGGTAATTCTCCATGTGCAGATTCAATATTTCATGTCTTTTTTTTTTTTTTTTGGAGCAACAATAAAATGCATATCTGCACTTTTAAATAAGTGCTGCATGAATTCACATGCGTGTTTTGAAAATGAGCCATGGAACATTTTCTGGCCTGTCCATTCCGCTTTTGTTCCAAATCTGTCCCCAATGAAAAAGGAGCTGAAGATCTCTAATCTACGGTATATTAACAGTGAAGAACATCTTAGCTGTTCAAAACCCGGCCGGCTTAACGGGATGACAAATTTCCCTTTTTAGTGACGTCGCAACGGTGCGAGGAAACCACTGCCATTCTGGAGTGACATGAGCGAAAACTGGACAGATGCTTCATCTTCATTTGCACCATGGGCTGACATTCCACTTCGAAAAGAGGCAAAAAAGAAAAAAGAAATAAAGAAATAAGTAGCAAGAGGGCCACTAGTGACTAGCGAGGCCTGTTTCCGTTACTGACTCCAGAATCGGTTCCCTGTCACACCCCGGCACACACATATCTGTCTTGATGTGGAAATCTAGGACTCTGGTCCCTTCATCTGCACCGAGCTTTTGACAAAGCTGGTTACGTCTGTGATGCAGATTAATATCCAGCCGGGGGTTTGCATGTAGATCAACTGGTCTTTTTCAGCTGCGCGCGCGGTATTCGCCAGCCTCTATTCTGGGTTGCCTGAGGTGAAGAGTAAATTACATATCGCCTTCTCTCCCACTCCAATGTAAGGCTGATATTTCTTTTCATCCCTTCAGAAGAGATCAGTCATCCAAAGTTAGCTAACCCGCCCACCCCCCCTACTCACACTATCCGACACCCTCCCTACAAACCCCAACCCCCTGCCCCCCCCACCCCCACCCCCAACCCCCCGCCCTGTTGCATCGAAATTACTTTCTAATTTGGATAACATCATCACAAAATAATCTTGTCAGAGCAATCAGTTTACTGTTGAATTACAAATTCCGTTGGCAAACCCAGGGAGATGGCTCAGAGGAATCGAGAATGCTAATGAGCGCACACACGCTAATATGGGATTCGCAGTTACCCACGATCACGACGGAGCTGAGACTTTAAAACGAATAACTAAACAGGGCCAACAGCAAACACAGGGCCTGCAACACACAACCCGGCTGTGACCCTCCACCAAAATCGCATCCGTGCCATCATTATATCATATATTATATCATACAGCACAACAAGCACACATCATAGCGTTATCAAATACATGTATTGTACTTTTGTGTAAGAATAACACTTTCCTCACGATACTACTGCATTTTTATTACTTTCACCTTCAGATATATTTAATAAATAACAGTTTTATTAATCAGACAATGAAAGAACTCTATTTAATGAATACGGACTGGCACTATTCCCCATGAAATTGCTCCCACTGATGAACACCAGGGGAATGATTTGATGAAAAATACTTGCACAAGTATTTTTTTTTTCCCATAGTTATTAGAAATCCAACACAAGACTAATTCTGAACTCCTGCTTCAAAAACTGTCCTTTTTTTCTGGGAAATACTGTGTTATTGTTATAGTGGAATTCATGGACTTGATCCAGTAAAAGCACACATGTGGCACCCCTGTTTAAAACTATGTTTTTTTTAAAAACCAGCTTTGCTGGTGACTGTGCATAGCTATTGAGGAGAGCATCTGTTCCCAATGACAGATCGATTCTTTGGAAAATTTCCCTATTCCCAGAAATTACCATTTCCTAGTATGAAAGTCTATTTTAAAAATAAAAATAATAAAAGCTTACGCCAGGCCAGAATTTACGCCCCCGTTGTTTAGCAGAAACGTAAATTTGCATTAAGGATGACGACAGACACAAATTTAGGGCAGATAGAGAAGACAGATTTACAACGCGTGTTTCCCTTGTGAGATTAACGGTAGGATTTTTTTTTCTGTTGAGCTGATACTGAACACCCCGTCACTGTATGCTGCATGCAACCTGAGGGTAATGGGGCAAACGGCACCCGGTGCTGGGATACCGTCCTTTCCTCAGCTCAATGGGGTCTCGCATTTTGGTGCAGGGATATTCACTGCCCTCTGTCAACACCTTAAGAGTCACTATCGCGAAACCTACTTTGTACAGCTTGCTTTTTTACAGAATGTGTCTGTGTCTATACATACACACACCCAACACACACACACACACACACACACACACACACTCAAGTAAAATTAAATACAATACCTGCTGTCACTGACCGAAGAAAAACCGCTCTGAGTTAGATCATTTGTGAGTGAACTTGTTATAAAATTATGTCCCCAAATCCTTAGGATAACGGCATGCAATCAAAACAGTCTAAACTGATTTGGGGATGCTTTCCACTCCTGATAAAACTGCACCGCGCGAAATCAAATTCTCAATTATATTAAAATGCAAACCATAGGAAATGGGAAAAATCAACTTATAGCATGCGCATGGATGTATCTGATGGTGACTAGTGAAGCAAGTTATGTGGAAAATGCTTTAATTAATGTTATAATCTCAATGAGACAGCTCTCTTTCCCATAAAATGTAACTTTCATTGCCCCGGGATTAAAAACAAATAAGATAAAAAAAATGAAAAATAAAAAAAAGCATAGACTTAGATACCAAATTTCACCAACCTGCTCAGAAAACACTCTGCTGCCTTCTGTCTAGGCCTAAAGAAAAAACCAGCAGGTATTTTTTAAAGACGTCTACCCTCCACCACCCATAGTATATGGTTGTGGAGGTTGTTTATATAGAGCTCGCCACAGTGTAGGAATAACCCGAGATTCGTATAAGCGTAGAGTAACTCCACCATTTCTTACAGGGCCTTTGGGTGGTCACTGATTGGCGCCTTTGACTGGCGCTGGTCCACCGCGGTCGCCGTGGCGTCCTGCAGCCGAGCGCACAGTTCCAGGCGGCCTCCTTCTGCGGAAGGGGTGCCTCGGGGACACATAAAGCTGCTCCGTGGGTCAACCTTTCCACTGCGCTCTCCATACGCTACGTGCCGGCACGGCCTGGCCCAGCTGGTCCCAGGTGCGATCTGAGGTTCCCAAAACGGGGCCATTGAACGAAAAAAAAAAAAGGTAAGCAAATAAAACAAAAACATGAATGTTTTCAAGATGGCTAGACTCTCAGCTGGGGTAGATATGTGTTCGGTTCCACTTGCAGGTCTCTTGTAACGGATTCTATTGGCCCTCCTCCAGCGAGGGGTGGAGCCAGATGGAAACACATTTGCATAATGATTAAATATTCACTGCCACATTCATTCATAAACATAGATTGTTGTTATCTCTGCCATTGTTGAATGTTGAAGAATACCGATTTTTATTAAGTGCCGCAAAGGGGAAATGGATGAAATTAAAACATCCATAGCTAGAGTATTAATGCGGAAAGCACGGGAACCTTCTGTTACCAATCAGAACATCCAAGTCCAGGAAGTACAGAAGATGGAAGGAATGCCAGAGCGGAATATAGGTCAGGGTATAGAATATCTGTGGATGATATTTGAAGGAAAAAGAACCAAATAACAACATTGATGTAAGTCAGCTATGATAAAGGTTAGTTAAGGTGAAATCTATGGATACAGAATACATCAAACAGCCTCTACCACACCTGGTTCATGGATATTATTTTTCTCAGCCAGGAAGAGGAGAGAGAAAGAGAAAAATAAAAAACAAAAGCAGGGAAGAATTCACTCTTTCTCAAAACCTCTTTAGAGCCGAACGCCAACAATCAGCACTGGAGCAGCTCTCTCCTCTCTGACTCATTTTCCACACAGCCATGCCCATTTTAGGTTTGGAGGCCACGTCTCCATGCTCTACTTTTCTTAAGAAAGAGACGTTCGCCTGCGAGGCCCCACAGCGTGCCTGGGAAGGCGGCACACTGAGGTCTCTCCACCGATGATCACAGAGCAAATCCATCAACTCTGATTGATTGTACTTTTTGTCATTTGTCTGTTTATCTATTGGGCAGACAACCCTTGTCGCGGGTGACTTATAGTGAATTTCTTTAGCTCCTTGAGGGATAGAGCAATTGCTCAAAACATACCCTTTAACTTTGAAACCAAGGAGTACTCTTCTTCTTCTTTTTTTGTCTGCGATCAAGACAAATTTCTGAATAACACAACATTCTTAAACGCTTCGACTTGTTTCTGAGGTCAAATGATGGCATGTCCTTAAGAGGTAGAAGCCACATGATAACTTTCACATGATAAGAGCTGGAGAATGTTTTGCTCAGAGAAGAACCCAGCCACTTTGGCTGTGAGTGAGATCCCGATAGGGTGCGAAGACGCCTCTCTGTTTGTCCTTAGCTCTGTCCTTAAACCGATGAAGACCATCTTCACTGTCCTTAACTAGATGTTACTTTACTCTCCATAAATACAGCTCAGCAATCATCAGAATAACTTCAGTGGGTATTTCATAATAAAATTATGCTTGTATTTACTTGTAGCACAGCAAAATCAAAGACCCACTTTACTTATTTGTACTTTCTTCCCAGATGGTATATCACATTTTACAGTTTTACAATGGTGTTGCACAACGGTCCAAACATTGGAATTTCAATGAAAGTACGAATATTTTGGTTATCAAACCACATTGTCTTTACATTGCCTTCTAAAAGGGTTTCCCACATTGTGTAACATATTCTTGCATATTCTACATACTTTACATCCTGTTCTGAAGTTAATGTTCAGATTAGGAGATTTTACTTGTACAAGTACTTCAAACAAGTACTTTCTGCGTCTGCTTAGGTATATGTTCAAAAAAACCAGAGATTAATCTTGGCTGGCGGGAACCTCCAAGAACCCCAGGTCATAGGCAGATGTACAAGCTACATATGAGAGAGGTGTTAAGTTGCATGGGTCAGGAAATCTGGGCACAAAAGGACTATCTGTAGGCTGGTTTCTCCCTCCGTTTCCCCTGAATCATGGCCGGACTATTGCGTTCCTGCAGACAGATCGGCGTGCATCGACAGGAGGTGAGCGATGGGTCGGACCCTTCTGATGATGTGGTGCTTGCTGGGGGCCATTCCGGCCACAGCCGCCCACTCCCCCACCCCCAAACCCCCGCCTGGCTGCCTGTCTGAAAAAGTGCTCCGATTGATTTGTCATTACTGTACAGGGGATAAATAATTAATCGTTTTAATTAAACACAATCGATACTTCCCCTCACATCACCGATCTGAGTAAGGAGAGACTGGAATGCAAGTTAATCTGCTATGAGCCCTCTCTCTCTCTCTCTCTCTATCTCTCTCTCTCTCTCTCTATTGCTCCTTCTGAGAAGTTGGGCTGACTTTGCAGGCAAATTTTATTCAGCGGTTGTAGATCTTCTGGCATCTGTTGCTGTAGTCCCTTTTAAGGGATCGACTCGATCGACTCACTCAGAAAAAAAACAAAAACACAAACGAATCAGATCCACCACCGCTGCCCCGTTAACACCAGAATTATCTCAAAATCACTGTTTCATTACTGTACACAGGAATTTCAAGAATATAAATTGTGTTACATGTAATATGGGCTTGAATGCAAGACATGACACTTGAAACATTTTCTGTCCTCCAAAAACCAATGAAATCCCATGGTGTGTGTGCATGTGTGTTTGTGTGTGTGCATGTGTGTGTGTGTGTGCATGTGTGTGTGTGTGCGCGCATGCACATCTGTATGTGTGTGCATATGTTTTGGTGAATTATACGCTTCTGTGTGTTTTTGGTGGTTGGGAGGAGGGGAGCGATGGTCTATCACTCTGTTGAATATTCCTCCAGCTGAACTTAAATCCTTATTATTCTGTTAGTATTTCTCAGCAACTGGCTTCATCGATATTCCAAGACATGGTAAGACTTTATGAAGGTAAAAAAGAAGAAGAAGAAGAAGAAGAAGAAGAAGAAGAAAGAAAGAGAGAAAGAAAGGTGTTTGAAATAATTTGATCTCTTTGGTCCAAAGGAGACGGAAACACCCCCAGGTAAGAGGGGAGCGCACTCCTGCCTCACATTGACATGCAGCCGGCGAGGTAAACATTTCCATAATGGCCGCTTCCCCAGTACGATTCTCAGGTTTCGAGGTGCAGCAAACTGTCAGCGAGGAGTCAATGAGGAACAAAGAATTTCCCTGAATCTATGCACACAACCTGACTGGCATAAGAAACAAGGCAGAGCCGCAATGGGGAAGGGAAGAAAATAAAATTATATATATATATGTATGTATTTTTATATATATATATATATATATATATATATACACACACACGGATAACAGGCCAGAGTTTGGGCTGCAGAGATATCCCACAATCCCCTGCAGCGTCTCCCCTTATCTACCGCCTCCAAGTCCACTCTGCAGCGTCAGACAATAGACGGTAAACCGTTCCGCAAATTGAGGCGTAATTACTACATTTGACTGCTCTACGAAATCAGCGTCAAATAAGCAACATCTGGCATCCTCCCCCAGCCCCCCAACTAGCACCCCTAACCGCACCCCCCCCCCCCGCACCCACCCCCAGCCCTCCATCTGCAAGCAGCTGTTATTGCTAGCTGGTTAGCTCTCTGTTTTATTGAAGACATACAGAAATGGGTATGGATCGTTAAAAGAGCAAGTGAGCTGCTCGGCTTCTCAAACCGTTTGTTTGGATGCAAACAGTGGCTGTGTCTGTCTCCACCTCTCCTGGTCCTGGCCCCACCCCAATCCACCTGTCACCTTATCTGAGTCCATCCTTACAACAGATTCCTTAGGCCCTTCTCTGCACTTTAGCTTTCTGTAAGCCAGTGCGGGCATCGTTTAGCACAGTGTTTATGTAATGCAAACTTGTTTGCAGCTAAAGGTTGTTTTTCTGCTTCTGATGAAATTCTCCTCTTTGGCTCCTCACAGTTCTCGCTGTCAGAGCCAGTGTCGTCCGTGTCAGAAAACAGCGAGAGACGTATATTATTTAATCGTTTTCCACTTCCACAGGCATGGGTTGGAGTTGGGATTGAGGCTGGGGAAGGGGAGGGCGGGTGGGGGTTGGGGTGGGGGGAGCTCCTGGTTTATCACGTTCTGCAAATGAAACACGCAGACATAGACTGATTAAGATTTAATATCCAGTTCCTCTGTTTTTCCTCTGAAAGGCGCAGCGGCGCTCACGTCTGCCAGAGACCCAACAAAGGGCTGCGAGGGAGAAAACCTGGCTGTGCGAATTGGTGGGTCTTAACGCCATAACGCGTCACACGTACCGACACATAACGCCGAGTGAGATGGGGTTCGGAGGGGTGGCGGGGGCGAAAGGCGCTCTCACGCGCCGCGCGCCGTCCCTGCGCCCCTGCAATAGGACTAAACGACATCTCAGGAAAAGGAAGCGTGTCATCAGAAACGGCAACCGCGGAAGCTTCTCGGCGGGAAGCGGAATGGCCCTCCATTGGAACACCAACCCCCTCCCCACATCCCTATTTTTCGTGGGTGGGATAAACCCATTTGGGTTAGCGGCGAGGTACCATGGGGAGAGGGGCGCCGGTGGGTCAGCTCCCCGAGATCTCCTGCTGAAGCAGGATATGGATACAGCCATCAGATAAACACCACACACAGCATGGCGCACAGCCCCCAGCCATGAATTACGCTGAGGCTTCAATGCCGAAAAGCCAATGATGTTTATATGTGTGTGTGTGTGTGTGTGTGTGTGTTTGTATGTGAGTGACTGTGTGTGTCTGTGTGTGCATGTGCGTGAGCCAGTCTGCGATTCTGTGAGTGTGTGTTTGGGGGCGCAGGGGGCGGGTGAAGAGGGGGCGCACAGCGGAGGGCGGAGAATAGCCATTCAGGTTGCCATCACCAGCCACGACTCAGGAGTGCGCGCAAATAGGCTCCCCGCTCGCCTCCCCAAACCGCTGCACTGCACTGACAAAGCCCAATAAATACTTTATACAGTGCATAATGTGAGATATGAAGCTTCAGGGAGAGGAAGGAGAGTCCTGTGGGGTGCATCTGCTTTGAATTCATAATGACACTTATGCTATCATTACCAGTGCTGCTATAGGAGAAAAAATAAAACCCAAAAAAGCACACGCACACACACACACACACACACATAAACACTTCAGTACACAAACACATACACACACAAACACACACACATGCTCACACACACACGCGCACCACAAGAGACAATGGGGAAATATACCAAACCAATCCACAGGGTTCTCTTTGCTGTACAGAAAGGGATTCTAACCCCCTCCACCCAAATAAAACCCGCAACTGTGACCCTCCTTAAATCAACGTTATTGTTTGAATCTCTGTGAGTGTCCTCTCATCCCCTAGTGTTGCTGGGAGATGCTTAACAATTCCTCTGTATTTCAGACTGCATGTCAAAGCTACAACGTATCCTAAAAACGGAGAACCAGACAAGAACAGGGGTTCTTTTTACATCATGCGCAACAGGACGAAAGACAAAAACATCACTATCCTCCGCCCTCGGTTTGGAATTTTGTTTCTGGAACCGATCTGAGGCCGATCTTGCAGATGTTGGCTCAATGTGTAAAAACAAGAGAGGGGAAAAATAGAAGAAATCCACTGGAAATAATTACTATGCTCTGCTGTCTGCAAACCCTCTTTTATTATCATTGTTGGGCTACCAGAACAATTCCTGACTGCTGACCCTTATCAGAATGCAAGAAGTAAATTGCTTTTTTTTTGCACCAATAATCCAAATAAACATGTTTGGTGCCCACATCTGAGATACAGTGAGTCATAATGGCCTTAGAAAAATTTCTGCAAACTTAACAAATATCGAGGAGAAAAACAAAGAAAAAAAAATAATTAAATGAAATTTGATTTATGTCACAGCTATCGAAAGTTAATTGCGGGGCATTTTTTTTTCAGCTGCTTAAATTGGGAGACTGAGTGTTTGTCGTGCGCTTGTGTGTATGTGTGTGTGTGTGAGTGTGTCTGTGAGCGTGTGTGCGTCTGTGTACGTACAGTGTGTGTACATGTCTGCTACACCCCAAAGCTGGAAAGAAATGAGAACCTCTCATCATCGTTACGGGCCCGTAAATGGAGAGCAAACTCTTTGGAAAAAAGGGGAAAAAAAGTTGTAACACGCAACATTTCAGTCAGAACTCGGCGATGATCAAAGCTAACCCTCATCAAAAACAACAATGTGCAGAGAAGACTCATGATTAAAGCGCAAAGGTAGTGCATATGCACCACTCCAGACATGTCGACTGTGGAAAAAAAACACTGCATACTGGGGAAACCGAAAACTCAAAGAGGCAAATATTTGCCAGAGACTGACGATTTCTTCCTTCATAATTCATTGCTTTATTTGTAAAAACGTCAAGCTGGGGGAGGATTGGGATATGTGTGATATGTGTGGGGGTGTTTTATTTAAGCTTGGGCACAGAAACAGCAAAAGGCACTTATTCAAAGGTCAACCCACAGAGGGCTCGAATAACAGCCCCCCCAACCCTCAGGAGAAGTTGGAAGGTTTTTTTTTTTTTTTTTTTGAAGGACAAAACAAGAATAGGTGTTGCCCTAGGGACTGCCGTTTTAATACAAGACAGCCCGCTGACTGACAGGCTACAGAGAATAGAGTCTCTTCTAAATGAAACACAGGGTTATCCCTGGTCTCATGTCACACCATAATGCCCTTTAAACGCAATTATAAAATTAAGCATCCCACTCCATTGGAGGGGCAGAAGACCACCTCCACCCGCAGATAAGATTGTTTTTTCGTCAAAGCATAAGGCGTAACGCTGCCCTCGTCCTCGTGGTGATTACGAAAAAAAAGGAGGGAGGGAGTTTAAGGAGTTGAGAGGCTGACTGGACGAAGGCCCAGAGAGATGTCGGGGGTGGGGTGGGGGGTAGTGGTTCGGGGGGACTTCAAGAAATGAAAATGTGCCGACTACAATTTTTACAAACGGCCGGCTGGAGTGCGGACCTGGGTCCCCTTCAGAATTTGAATGCGGCTGCCAAACTCTGAGCATATGGAAACCCAACCCCCCCCCCCAAAAAAAAAAAAAAAAAAAAATAATAATGTGAAATATTCCATCCAAAGGCAAAGAGCACACTATGAGCTGATCCTGAGGATTGAGTCACTGAAGCAAAGGGTTTCCCCAAATACATAACAAAATCTAAATGGGACTACTGGATAGCTGCTCTGTTGGAATATGTGTTCATAGAAGTCACACTTGTACTGCTGATGTTTAAAGAAACAATATATGTCGAAAAGATATGAATGTTGCATGTTTCATGAAAATTTTCATTATAAATATATGTGGACAGATGATGAGGGAAAGATTGTTTTGTGAGATTAACCTCTGTGAAAGTATTGGTTGAATGAACTTAACATTTACACTGACTGCCAAACTCCTTGGCTGTTTTTTTTCCCATTTATTTCCCGGATGTGCTGGCTACATCTAGTTTAACAATTTCATATAATGCGTACAGTAATCCACGGGCCCCGTTCAAGAGATATGACCCCAAATCCCTTGCCAGACTCAGAGTAAGAACAGCGAGTAAGGGAGATGAAACAGTCAGAGACCGCACTGATGTTCAGGAGGCCTGACCAATGGGAGCGCGCCGTGTCTCCTCTTCTCGGCGACTCATCTCCAGGCCGCAGCGGGCTGCTGATCTGTACAATAAAAATCGTATCCAAAGGCATTCTCGCAGTCGCAGCCACAGTCGTGGGGATGGGGGTGGAGGAGCGGGGGTGTGTGTGTGTGTGTGTGGGGGGGGGGGGCTTTGGGGGGGGAGGGGGCGTCACTGGCTCCTTCCCTAAAGCCTCTCTGCCCCAGGCTGTCTCAGAGGAGCCTCCGTAGGGAGATCCCTGCAGCTTCGCCCAGGCACTTGACTGCCCACAGTCCCACATTAGTGCGATCAATAAGGCCGATTGCATTGGGGACACAGGATAATCTATACCTTTCTCGCTCACCCTCTCTCTCTCTCTCTCTCTCTCTCTCTCTCTCTGTCTTGTCTTGGCGCAGTGCAGTGGTGAAAACCAAAGTGGATGAAAGGTGTTACCCTTGACAGAGTGGGATGGAATAACTCCATTCATTGATTGGGAGACATGTTACTTCGCCTCTGTTCTGCCACAGCAGCCATGTTCTGCCAGGGAGAGGAGGCCTCACTCTCAAAATGTATCCATGTCTAAACTTACTCAACGTAGTAAATCACGTTTTTTTTACATTTCAGCTTTAATTGTGGATTACTGTCGGGAACGTAAAACACATTGAGCATTTTGCAAGGTGTCTGCATTAATAGTTATTTTTATTACCTTTATGGAAATACACACAAGAGAGTATTTTACAGGCTGAAGTTCACATTCATTTTTCACTGATAGCATAAATGGCAGGTATCATAATTATCCAAGCTCCTGAACATCTCCAGAATTTTCCAAAAAAATTATTATTTTGAACCCAAATGCTCCGTTTCTTTTTTAAAATAAAATTGGCACATTCGCTTTTCGCGTGTTTCACCCAAGCAGGTGTTCCGTCTAATTGCAGAATTTATTTAAACAGGAGGTCCATCTGTAAAGGACCTGTGTTGATTTATAGCACCGTAAATCACTCGAAACCATGTCAGATCGACAACCGAGGATACCGAAAAATAATAAATCTCAATAAGGGCTCAGATTAGGAGCCAGGTAGTCAAAGAAATACCTTTTACACAAAAACATATACATCTATATATTGTAAACACTATCTGGGGGTCACCAGCACAAAGTCTCCATGGGCATCTTGCTAATGCTTCTTTCTTTCGTCAGGTGGTACTGCTCACACTGGTACCGCTGGCAACAAGCAATTTAGGGTTATACTCTGCCTCCACTGTGAAACTGACATTACAATGGAGCTGCTGTGACAACAGGAAGCCCGGTGCATAGTTAATCAGCACCATGCCAAGAAAACTCAATCTGTGAAAGGCGCGAATTATGTTCATTATTAGCGCCGCCGCGGTATTGTTTTGAAATCGTGCTTTTTCGAGAGTGAGACAGGGCCCGACGTTCCGTGCGCCGTCGGTCCACTCCTCGCCGCCTCCCCTCGATACGCCGTGATTGTTAAAGTGCGTCTGTCGACTTACCAAAGCAGGTATGTGTGATTAGCCGGAGGAGTGAAATGAAGCAGAATGCCAATTTGCTACCGGCCCCCCGCTCAACCACCCCACCCCACCCACCAGCACATACACACGCCAACCACTTTTATTGTCATTGTGTTGAAGGCGAAACTGTGTTGAGAACAAAATGTCCTCCAGCCAAAAAAAACCCTCTCTGAAAGAAAGGTGCAATGTGAGAGCGGCTAAAACACTGAAATCGTTATTAATGTCACAGGGGTCATAAACTATTGATTAAATCATATATAAGGGTATTTGTCTGCTAATTTTTTCAATTGTTTTATGCTCCACCATATTGTCATGGAACTAGTGAAAGCACGGAAGAGCACTCGCTTCTATGATATACAAACGAGTTCCTGTTTTCCAAACTACAGGCCTCCAACACTGCTGGAGAGCTAGCGGTGTTCGGGGAAGACGTCCATCCCTCAATAAAAACAGCTGTTTGCGAGGAGGCCAGGCGAGTGACTGCAGACAGATACGCAGTGGACATGTGAGCACAGCCCCGGCCTACAGTAGGCCACCTCCTTCTTATCCTCCCACCAATGTCATCAAACCACTTGTTTCCTGCCACGGCAGGCTGGGTGCTGACAGATCCTGTATGCCTCGGTGTACCCAGAAGAAGAGAATGCACTTGGGTATGACTCATGAAAATCAACATAAAAATGTGGTTACCTTTTTGATCTTTCTTTCCCTTCTACTTTGAAGTCACTATAATGAAACTGTGCGTGTTTCCCGACGAGTTCATTGTGTATGTATGGATTGAGGACAGTGCCTGCAATACCGCTTTTAGTTCAGGTATGACTTGTCTAAGGAAAAAAAAAACATTTACAGTTGAAATATGGTGAAGGCCAGTAAAATCCCTGCATATGCTTTAAGTATAGAGCAATTACAACCCCCCTGATAATTAGGCAGCAATTGGAACAGGGACAAAATCTGACCAACCGCTCTCGATATTTCTCTGGCGTCTGCTGGAGGAGTGGGTAACGGAAAATGATTTTCCTTTTGAAGGGTGTAAAAAAACGCTGTCTGTGCCAAAACCACCTCAGGATGACTGTTTGTGGTTCTGGCCGAGTGAGGTCTTGGGCAGAAGAGGAGAGCCCTACTCGGGCCTTCACTAATCAAACCTGTCAACTGACATTCTTGGGTTTTTTTCACAGCCACCCTTATTTTGGTCACACTAGACGAGGCAGGGTTAGGTGTGGTAGCCTGGGCTGGTTACCCCTCCTCCCTGACACCTGGGCAGTCCCTACCTCATCCAGACAGAACCACAGAGCCAGCGCCAACAGCTGTCATCAATGGACTAGATTCAAACACATTTAGCTCTCTTTTAAAGCCATTTGCAACTCAGTCAAAACACACCTGGCTCTCACTAAGGACATATACTATTCTATTTTTTTAATGATAACAAAAAAAATTCCAAAGGACATGATCACTTGTCTCCTAATAAAATATAACATACCCAAAAGATTGTGATGTTGTAATGTACTGTTTTGGTTGAATTGCGTATATCCTTGAATAGACTAAGTGCATTTGTTTGAATCTAGCCCATAGTTCCACCAGGGCTATGGCAACATTGTGATGCTTATTAATTATGGAGCGCTGCACCGCTGTCGTGCGTGAGATCCATCAGAGAGGCAGAGAGGTGCAGGGGGTGATGGGATTGGGTGCGGCGGCGGTGGGGGCTGGCAGGACTGTTGTGTATTGTTTACCTGTCAGCTGGCATTGATTAATCTTGTGTTCGGTGAGATCGCTCAGTGACTCGAACACCTGCAGGCAGCCGTCGCAGCTGTGCAGGGCCTCCTCGTCCCCGTCCTCCGCCTCCTCCAGAGAGACCAGCCTCTTCTTCAGACCAACCTCCTCCCCATCCTCCGCTGCCTTCCCTAGTTTGCAATCCGGATCTGCCGGAAAGGAAAAGAGAGGGATAGGGAAATGAGTGTGGTCATCGTGCAGCGCTCTTCTCCTGGGAGACTGGAGGGGGGGATCGGGGGAGCGAGGGAGCGCGGGAGGGAGGGAGCGAGGGGGGTTTCTGAGACAAAGCTTGATGTTACAAAATGACAGAATGGGTGGCGCATCTTTGTTTTTGTTGTTTTGTTTTGTTTTTTTTTTGTTGTTTGTCTGGGCGTCAAGTGGTGGTCAGGTTCCTGTGACAACAGCAGGACATCATCGCATTCTCAGACGTCGTAGTCATGGTGATGTTGCCAAAAAGAACACCTACACATAGTTTGTTTTTTCTTTTCTTTATTACATCTCTGCTGCACCTTGGTCCAAAGCTACCTTTATTGTGTTGCTGTGCACATGAAGATGTTTTAAACTTTCTTTAAAACTAGGTCATTCGAGCATTATCGCACGCCTTTAGTTAATTTATGGGACAACAGGGCGAGTTGAAAAATGAAGCCCTCCAAGATCATTTTTTATTTCTTGCAAAGTTACAATAAGGTCCCAAGAGCAGTAAATCCAAATTTCCGAGAGCACCACTTCACCAGAACATATCACTTTATTAAACATACAGTATAAATCTCACTGCTGTACCCAACAACACGTACAGCCTTGCTTATGTAACTTTTTCCCCCTAAAATAAATACCAGCGTCTACCACACTCCATCTTGGGATGTCTGTATTTTGTGGGATATCAAAAATGTATGAATGTATATTTATATTCCATTTAAATCAATGTGGCATTTGAAAATAAAGACATCTTTGTCAGCAGGTTGGGGTGAATCAACCAATAAAAGCAATAAAGAGGTATATACATGTATGCATACACACAAGTGCGCACACACACACATATCATACACTCATATACACACAACTACAATCGTATTCACATACAGACATAATCACACATACACACACACACTCGCATGCACACAACTACGAGCATATGCACATAAGCACAGAGATAATCACACACCCACACATACACATACACTCACATACACACAACGACAATCATATTCACATACAGATACAATCACACATACACACAAACTCGCATACACACAACTAGAATCGTGCGCACATACACACAGCTATAATCACACACACACACACACATACACACACAATCACATACACACGACAATCGTATTCACATACAGATATAATCACACATACACACAAACTCGCATACACACAACTAGAATCGTACGCACATACACACAGCTATAATCACACACACACACACACACACAGTGTGTAAACCACTCCTAGCCCATTATCAGAGGGTAGATCTACAGCCATGCGGTGATTGGGTGATCTTGGCCCTCGCCACTGGATGAAGATGTTCAGAAACAAACTGCAGCAGAGGAAGCATAATACCGCATGGAGCTAGCTTTTCCCACATTCCTCCCTCAGAAAAGCTTCAGCTAAAACCTTAGATGCTTTCCTGAATAATTTATCCGTCCAGGAGGGCAGCTGCAGGTTAGCGCTGCCCGATATTCCCTCTCTTTTTCCCTAATTTCCGCCTCTCACTCAGGGCGAACCTGCCGGCCTTCATGGTTAGATAATACAGTGATGGCGTTACACGAGACAAAAGCAGGCGGGCTTTTCACAACGTTCGGCCAATATCGCCTGATATAAGAGAAAGAGCGTTTTCCCCCAGAGGAGAGCATGCTCGGTGGGAGGGGTTTGTTTCGTGACATGGCCGCCCAGTGCCTTGGCCCTGCCAGGTCTAGTAGATAGGAGAGAGGGAGAAACTCCCCCCGAGGGGACAACGCTCTGCGATTTGTCAGGGCCACCTAGGATTTAAAGCGGTGCAAAGCACTGAGATGTAAAAAATCACACCCACTATTGTGCTTAACTCAAGGCGATGGAAACTTCGGAGGATCAGTAATAAATACACCAGAGCTCCGTCTCCACCGAGGTTTAAAAGAACAGCAAAACTCCTCGCTACAGCCTCGCAGCTGGGTAACGGTATGTTTTTATCAAACGTTTTGTGACAGAGGTTGAACATATTGACTATGAGACATTCATATACTGTGTAAACACATTCATACACAAACATGTACATGTATATGTTTCTACTCCTCATATTTATCATTTTCAACACATTCCTGTGATTGAAACAGCTCTTTCTCAAGAGAAAAAGCACATGAGTAAAATCAAGAAAACACTCCATGATTAATTCATCTCACCCAGTGTGACTAACTTAGCCTACATTTCTACAGCCTTTATACAGCTGGGCTTACTCTTAAATACTTTGCTGAAGGGTAAACAGTGGTTTCCTATCATGGACTTGAACCAGCAGTCCTCTGGTTATTAGTCCCAGTTCCTTAACTGTTTTAAGTTGTTTAACATCTACAAGGGTGGTAGTTTCCTTCAAGGGAAAACATTTTTTTTATCATTATTATTTATTTATGCTATATAAATATATGTCAGAGACATTTACATGCACACACACACACACACACACACACACACACACACAGAGAGAGAGAGAATAGTTCTACAGGTTGTTGCTGCACAAATAAGTTATCATATTTCATCACAAAGGGAAATCCTTTGCATGATTGTTTAAAATATCTTTGCATTTTATGTAAGTAAATTTAAATAAAACAGAATAGTTAAGGATGGAATTATTGTATTTAATTAGGTAAAACAAGATAAATAATAATATAAACAATATAAATATATGTAAATCTAACACCGTGCTTTTATCATCCCCATAACACCACAAACTACAAAAGGGTCTGGCTTGTGAAAGCCTCTTCCTTACATCTTGAGTTGTCCAGCAAAGCTGTGCGAGGTAATTGCGTGAACAGCGCAGTTTAAAACGCCTTCCATGTTATAAACTCAGCTGAAAATGAGAATGAGCGCCATGAGCAGAGGCGATGAGGGGTCAGTGGGCCTGAATCACTTCCTCTGTGTGGTTCTTCTTCATCTCAGTGACCTCAAGAAAGTCTTATCAATATACACTCTGTACCAGTTCACAAGGTAAATTAAGCCATTAATTAAAGAAAGACTGGCACAATATTATTACCTTTCAAAACCCATTTATAAATATGCTAAACGTCTACGTACAGACATGAAGTCTCCTCGTTAAGCTATATTTACTATTATATTTTTTTTCCCCTGAAAGGCACACCACTTCATCTTTTTTAACACTTGATGTTCATAGTGTTCGAGATTAAGCTTCATTGACTACGAGGAGACGGACCAGGTTTCACATTTTAGTCGTAAACATTTGCAGAGAGAAAGAGTGGATTTCGTCTTTGATGAGGCGAAACACACCGGTGCGCTAAACCCTCTCTAAACCACTCTAACGGCTTTTGAGGGCTAATTGGACCGCACGGCCCATCCCCATGATGCCCCTCAAGTCCTGAGTGACATTTGTCATCAGACGACATTCATCTTGCCTTCCACATATGGTGCTCACACACACACACACACACACACACACACACACACACACCTTATTGAATATTTCTGCTCTTTAATATTTATAGTTTTTTAATTGATGTTCTCTTTCTGCTCCTGTTCTCCCACAGGCACCCACCTCCCCAACAGTGTGCCCCCTTACCCCCCCCCCCCCACCCCCATCAGCGTCTCCTACTGTGGGAGGAGACACTGCAGTTGCCACAGGCCCCCCTGCAGCTACTCCCTGCCAACCTCAACCCCCCCCCCCCCCCCCCCCCACACCCCTCCCAAAAAAAGAGCAGAGAACTTTTCAGAACCATGCAACAGATTTCTCCACTCTCACTCTCTGCTCCAGACATACAGAGGTGAGCAGATTCCAGCATGGAGGTACTAGAACACAGACTAGAACACCATTCTTCCCCACCAGCCATCTTGATCTTCGTTTTCACCTGCACTTCAGCTCATATCAGCTCAGATCAGTTGAAACTTTAAAGTGTGTTTGAAAATTTCAACTGAAGAAACTGTCCAAAGCAGTCTTCAGCATTTTCACACATTCATTCCAGTGTGTTGACTTTTGTCTTCTGTGCATACGACAAGCCACCACTTATGAGAAAATTGCTAAAGGGGTCCTCGGTCCAATTCAACGTCATCATTCATTTATTTTGTCTTCTAAATACTGTCTTCCAAATTTTTTCAACCAAACACTGAAAAGCAAAAATACAATTCTCTATCTTTTATTAAGCATAGCAAAAACATGAGTAGATTTCTGAAACACCGCTTGAAACTGCTGCAGGTCTTAGAAGATCCAGACTTCTCTTCTAAAGCCTTTTCTCTGATTCCTGTAATTAACAATTGAATTTATTGGAATATGCGTTTAACTTTCATTGAATTTATTTGCCCTGTGATACAATATTTCTGTACCGACTGAACAGTTTTTTGTCTTAATGAATAACAAAATCCATGGCATAACTTCAGTAAGAACATGCAAATTTACATTCTGTAATATGCAATTCTGCTCATTCACTTCAAAAGATTTCAGTTACTCAGTGAGAGTAAACCATATTAAACTCAAATAACATAACCACAGATCACGACGATAAAATAATTAAGCTGTAAAAATGATTATTCATATTTAAAATAACCAGTTTCCTGAAAGCTATCAAAATTTATTTAAGACAATACTTTAATCTTCCCTATGGAATAACTATTGTTATATGTAAATAACTACTGAATAAGGCATGCTTAGCTGTTGAAGCTGATGTTAAGTAGACTTATAATTCAAAGTACAGTAAATATAAAATCACTTTTGAATATGTGGTTTTCATTAAGTTCATGAGTAATGCATTTTTTTAAGAAACAGGAAAATTCCGTTTTCCTGCCCTAAGATGTTTGTTGCTGTTACAACAATCCCTGTGAACTTTGTTTTCTAAGGCAGCAAAGAAGAGAGAGCAAAAGCAAGGGAGAGGTAGAGAGAGAAAGATGGGGGTGAGAAATAAGAAAAAGAATGGTGGACAGTAGCAGCAGGAGTGTCAGAGGAAGATGGACACACAAGCCATGGAGAAAAAATGGGTGAAGAGAGAAGGAGGAGTGTAGGAGAGAGAGAGAGAGAGAGAGAGAGAGAGAGATGGTGAAGAGAGAGAATGAGAGGAGAGAGAGAGAGAGAGAGAGAGATGGGTGAAGAGAGAGAAGGAGGAGTGTAGGACAGAGAGAGAGAGATGGAAGAAGAGAGAGAAGAAGGAGTGTAGGACAGAGAGAGAGATGGAAGAAGAGAGAAGGGGACTGTAGGAGAGAGAGATGGAAGAGAAAAAAGGAGGAGTATGGGACAGAGAGATGGAGAGAAAGAGAGAAAAGAATGAGCAGGAGCTGAGCTGCACTCGTTTGCTTGCATGGGTAGGCAGAGACTGACTCAGAGTCAGCTGCAGACAAATGGCTAGAGCTGAACGTGGCGCTCACAGCCGAGAAGCCAGCCGTCATCAGACACACACTACCAGTGGGTGAGACCTACATTTTCCAACAACAACCTCGCATCAGGAACAAAAAAAAATAAAAGCCATCAAAATGGAAAGCAGTCTCTGATTCTCTCTCAACCACCCCCACCCCCCACAACATACACATACGCACACACACAACATCTTCACACACCCTTGCTGTGTATGAAGATATTTAACAAAAGCTTCTTCCAGCATCTTACCAAGAAAGGAAGACCAAAGAATGAATAATGGAGTACAAACTTTAGAAACCATGAACTGAAAGCCTTCCTTCTCACAACCTCACACATCCATAACCGACTTAAAGAGGCTCGCCCGGATTGATCTGCCGGTGTTAACCGTATTATATCTGAATTTCTGCAGCCCTCTGATCCCCACACAAGAGAAGTCGGTCCGCTCCATTTTAGTGGCTTTGCCATCCCCTTCCAGAAAATAGCTGAAACCTGACACAGTGAGAGGAAAAAAGACTGAAAGATCATGTGGTTATAATTATATACAGCCATCGCAGTGGTACAGAGAGACTGATGATCCCGCGCCTGCCCTGATACTCCGCTCAGTAAAAATACCGTCTCATTAAACCACCACACAGAGATAAGTACCGCATGCCACGCACTCTCCATAATGAACATTATTTCGCCTTTTTTTTCCCATTTTCTGATATTTATTTATTTTTTTTTTTTCTTAACATGACTGATAACTGTTTGTTATTATTTGTTTAGCTATCATGAAATGCATGAAACGCAGGATAAACACACACACTGGTAAAAACATCTCACATACACAGACACACACATGCACATAAACACACACTTGCACACATGCACATGCACACTTGCACACACGCATACACATGCGCACATGGACACACACTCACAGACACCCACACCCACGTGCATGCACACGCACACGCACACGCACACACATGCATGCACAAACACACACATACAAAACATCTGTATTTGCATTAACTATCAAACTATTTTCCAATTATTTGATTAAAGTGATTTTCTTTGCACAAACTGGGGTGATCCAGCACTCTTTAACTTCAGAAGCTGGGTAGACTTTCACATTCAAAAATGAAAAAATTCATGAAAATGGCTCTACAATAATGCAGAAAAACCAAACACATCTACACGTCCTGTTTCTTAAACCACTTGAAACAGGGAGGAAAGCAACAATTTTTCAAAAAGAAAATCATACATGTGTTTTAATGCACCATGCGATGGCAACACCCAAACAACACACTGCGCCGGTCTTTCGTACAGTTTCACACAAAGGTTTCAGGACTAACATTCACCTTAGGGAGAAACTGGGCAGTTCCTCCTGGTCTAACACTTTATACATCATTTTATTTTTATTTTTAACCACATTTACATATTTTCTTATCTCTTTTTTTTTTTTTTGCATGAATCATATTTGAAGGAAATCCTCCTCTCGGTCTGGAAGCCATATTCTAAATCTGAAATTGCTGTCTATTTATCTTCCTGTTCTTCTTGTGGGCTTGTGGGGAGAATTTGAAAGAGCCACACACCTGTGTCCTAATCTACTGTAAACAAACACGCACCTTGATCTATTTTTCATCTGACAGCCTGTATTTCGGTGTGGTGCATGGGGAGTGGGTGGGGAAAGGTAGCGGGAGGAGGGGGAAGGGGGGAATTCAGCACCGCAAATTAATTCCACATTTGTTTTTGCACAAATGAAAACAACAATATTTGTTTCATCAACCTATGTTATCTTGTTAGATTTGCTCCTAGGTGTTTGCAAATTGCTGATATTGTATTAATAATCCACTGCTCTCACACACAAAAATAAAGAATTATTAAAATATTTCCAGGTACCTGCAGGTAGAGTATAATAGAAATGTAGTACAATGTAACTTTATGACAAAGACACTCCTGTGCTACAGGTAATTAAGTTAATGATCTAATAAAGGTCTGTAGCGTATCAACCTTTCTGCCCCCGCCCCCTTTTTCTGTCTCTCTCTTTTTCACACACACACACACACACACACACAAACATGCACACACCCACTACTTTGTACAAAACAAATCTAATGAGCTTATTTATTTAATGATATGCTTGGCTAATTCATACACTGGATTGAAATGGGACCTTTAAAGTAGTGAGCATCATTTGACCTTCCATACACAGTGGCATAAATTAGGTCCATCCTACTTTCATTATGCCAGCCATACACTTAGGCTTGACAGGGAACAAGCCTGTGCCTCTGTTTCACAGCACCGAGAAGTGCATGCAATTTTTTCACAATCTAAAATATTCATAACTTTGTCTGATCTCTATTTCCGGAGCTCAGCGTAAGTGTAGCTATGACCCAAACAGCAGTGAACTAAAACAGGATCACATTAGACCACCAGGAAAGTCACTGAATAAGAGAACTGGAAGAAGCTTCTTTAAACAATGTGTCTAGTTCCGAAAATCTGATTCGCAGCTGTATTTTTGGATTAATAAATTCCTATTAAACATTGTGGAACTATAAAACAATAACAATAATGATGTGTCTTGAATGTGCCGTTTGAGAGATTGCTGGCAACTGTAAAAATCGAGTACATGGTACTTATTGTGTAACTGTAATATTCAAAGGATGCTATTGCATAAATTAATGGAAAATCAAAGGTAGAGGTATTAAAAAGCGCAACGGGAGATTAAACAGAAAAATTAAGAAGACATGATATAAATTTATTTTAATTAAAAATGATATAGTAAAAATGCAGGTGCTTGGCTACACACACAGAAATACGCAGTCGTCCCACTAAATCATTGAGGTATTAGATGCTACACCAATCCACACAGCAAATAGAGTTTGTAGAAGCAGAATCCCTATGGGAATCCCTAAAGCAAGACAGCACCCACTGGGAGAGGAATCCCAAGTCGTCTCTCTGCAGCCCAGGTCAGACGGATCTCCCCCCCACCACACCACTCTCCCCTCCCCTCCCCCACCACCCCCGTGCGTGTGCGTGGCCCTCTCGGCCAACAGCGGGGCCCCGCAGATCACTGCCGCCGCCGGTGTTGGAGGCTCGGGCGCATGCGGAATCGAGCTCTGCTGAGGAAGTTGTAATCAGTCCCTCCCATTAGCAACAGTTTGCGAGATGACAGGCATCCTCTGGGGAAGGCAGGGAGGGTAGGGGGTGGGGCGCATGGGGGTGGTGCTGTTTCGGGGGAGGTCTTCATCAGACAGCGCTTAATCTCCTCGGTAGGCTTGACAGCGGCGCAGGGGCTGCCGACGGATGGGAGCGGGGGGGTGAAAAATCCATAACGGGGCAGACTGTCTGAGACGGGGGTGCTTCCAGGCTTCCGTGCCGCACCGCGCTACGCCGCGTTCCATCATGTCGCGTTGGGTTGCGTTTCTTTTTGCCTCGCGTCTTTATTTCTCCGGGGCGGGTTTTCTCCGCAAAAAAAAAGCTTATCAATACTTTATCACGGCAGCCCGCAAGCCCCAGAGCCGCTGGACAAAGCAATCCATATTAGGTTTAAAATAACTACACATGAGATTTAACCTTTACCGGGGAAGAGAGAGAGAGACAGAGAGAGAGAGGTGAGAAAGGGGGAGGGCATCCGGCGTAGGCCTCATTCATACTGGCCATCTGAAAGCCTGACCTGGATTTCCTCTCTGCTCCAGCAGGGCACAGAGAGGGAGAGAGAGAGAGAGGGAGGGAGGGAGAGGCAGAGAAAGAGAGAGAGAGAGAGAGAGAGAGGGAGCAGCATGTGAGAGGACAGGACAGGTCCGTCTGCTTCGCACGTTTCCACGTGTCTGAGTGTGATCTCTGCCATGGCTCATTCAGCCGCACACACTGTAGCGGTAGCCGTGAAACGCACAAGGTTTCCCATCATGCACCAGGTTTCACCAAATGCTAGCACCTCATTAACCTTTTCCTCACCTCCGCTCCCCCAACACACACATACTCACTACATACATACACACACACACACACACACATACACAAACCCATGTGCACGTACAAATACACACACATTCACACATACAAACACATGCACACATACACATATACAAATGCACACATACAGTCTCCCTCTCTCGAGCTCACATATTCAAACTCATACACATAAACTTACACACATATAAATTCACCCACACATACATACACACATACAGAGGCTGGTACTGAAACATACGACCGCACAGCAAACAAATGCACACAGAGAGTAAAAAGTAAAACGGACAGAACTGAGAACTATGGGTGAAAAACTGAATGTGCCGAGTGGAAAACATTTCAGTGTCCAATGAACACACAGAACTCACCGTTCGGAGTAGCAGACCTCCCCAATGTCGGATGGTGGTCCTCTGACTCATTTTCTTCTACTGCCATGAAAAGAGAGGGACAGAGAAGGAGAGACAAGAAAGGAGAAAAAGGAGAGAGAAAAATTTGCTGTTAGCTAATCACATAAAGGAAAACTGATAGAACCAGTAGCATGCTAACAGTTTTGCATTTTTTTGCATTCAAGTGGACTGGTCATTCAAGTCAAAACTGGAATACAGAGCATCGTATTCCAGAGCATTTTTATGTAAAGTACATGGCCATTCGCTTTCCTGGAATATTATATGCCGATAACATTGTGCCACCAAATATCAACAAAACTCTCCTCGAGGTACAGTGTACACAGGACACATCCAGTCTTCCATACGACAAAACAGAAGAGCCACGGCATGTTTATGAGGGGCACTGCTCATTAGCTGACTTCCATGATTACATTTCAAAGGAAAATGTTGACAGGTGTCAACGCATGCATGAAAAAGAGGGAGAGAGAGAGAAGAAAAGAAGGTTTGGAGTCCTGACATATTAATACAGCTCTGTGTCGCGGCCCCAGATGCCCGAAGCAGAGATGACAGTTTAAACACGGATGTCAATAGCTGCAAACGCGCGTATCGTATATCATCTTCCATGCCGACTCCCTGTCTGTCTCACGCGCTTCGCACGTCCTCCGCGCCTTGCCGACGAAATAAAAAAAAAAAAATACCTCAGGAAATCCATCATTTTGTCACAGGACATCATAATGTAGGCACACTGATGGCTTTTCACAGCCAAATGCCGACATGATGGAGTACCCATACGCGACGTAAACAATAAAAGAATTCATATGGATCTGAATGTTCACAGGGACAGAACGGAATGGGGGGGGGGGTGAAGGGGGTTACTGTTTCCTGGGTGCTGGAAGAATCCATTAGATTCTTGTATGTATGATGATAAATTGGATAACAGTATTTATTAAAAAAAAATAAAAAGAATAAAAGCAAAATGCATTTTTTACACTATCTGTGTTTAATGTCATAAATCCCTTTGGCTGGTAGGTGTTGACAACCATGCTATGAATTCACCGCACACCACCAGAATGTGTTGAGATCGGTAAATAACCGAGTCCACATTACGCTCTCTTGCACCTGTAGTTGTCTTGAGAGCGAAGGACTGGGAGCGATTACCCAGCTTGCACCTGCACTACCACATCGAGGCCTGAGAGCCAACCGGGTCCATCAGCTCCAGAGGAAGAGACAGAGAGAGAGAGAGACGACAAAAGACAGAGAGCGTGGACTTCTCGGATCGCTGATCGGAAAGCTCCCAGGTCACAAAAAAATCCAGAAAAGGTTCTCAAAGGTGCCGTCAGTCTCGCGGTTGCACTCTCGTTAACTAAGGCGGTAAATCTCTCGCTAAGGTGTCGAGGTGCCATTTTGCAAGTCCATGTGACATGCATAAAGCACAGATCTATCACTAATGAGGACAATTCCGGTGCAACCCAACAAGGGTGGGTATCTGGACAGTCAAGTGTGTGAAGAATCTGTTAATAACAAGGGATGGGCATTTTCATTATTTCATATAAAAACATGGCGTCACCACTCCTCCCCCTCCCCCACTATCGGATCCTCGCTCCATGAAAACGCAAAAGATCTGGAGTTCATTCCGCACTAACAGATCAAGCCGTTTGAGCAGAAGCGGTCATTGTAAGGACTGACAATGCAAAGATTATGGCCGCAGTTATAGGGCTAACTGGGGCTCAGGAGAAGCGCCGTGAATGACTAACTCCTCTGATCCACTGATCTCTCAATCCGCTGGATGGATCTGCCTGTTCTCGCAGTCATCTGTACCAGCCCCACTGCTGGCTGAGACGCCGTGGAGATCAGATCAAATCTGTGACCGTGCTTGGGGACAATACACCTGTGTCAGGTGAGCCTGAGGATGTTGGTCCGCTCCCCAAATGTTCCTCTGTCACACACTGATGACACAACGAGGGCTAAACGACAGCATCCCTCCTGAAGTGTGATCAGAGGGAGACCGAGTCTTATCTTTGCTTTCCCACTTTGCTTTTTCAAGTTTGAAAAGAGACACAAAGAGATCTCAATATAATTTATAGGGGTCTTATGGACAACCGTAGAGGCTGGTTACTTTCCCCAACATACCAATAAAATAAGGCATTTTTATTGGCCCCTTAGGGAATTTTGGAGGGAACACAGTGTTCCCCCAGAAGAAAATCTCACTCCTTCATCCACACTCATTCATTTTCTACATCTTTACATCATAATTATTTCGCTACAAGAAATTGTTGTTATCAATGAAAGAGACAGATTGGCAGTACCTCAGTGCTACCCTGAGTAGCTCTGAAAGACAGCAGCTACTTGAAGGAATTTGCTTTAAAAAGAAAACATTATTTGAATAGTATTGAGGACCCCTTTACATAGTAGTGGTGAGAGTAAAGTCAGGTGAGACAAATCACAACGTTCACTCTGATGTGTGAAACCCAGTTTACCCGGTCTTTGCAGCATGATGAACGCAGCGCAGCCACCATAGAGATGTCAGAGGATCAGCGTGTACGCAAGACTCCCACACAAACACTGAACAACACAGCTGTGTGCTCAGTCTCACTCACTCACACACACACACACACACACACACACACACACACACACACACACACACACACACACACACACACACACACACACACACACCGTTCTGCACTGGGAACTACATCCCATAACATGTTGAAAATAAACAGTCTGTGGGCTGCTTTATGACACATCGAGACCTCTTTCAATCCTCAGTAACCTTCCAGAAATAGCATCAGAGGTACAAACATTCCACATTATGTCACAGCACCCAGCTATCGAACAGAATAACGCGGAAAACTTGGACCTGATACTGTTAAAATCTCTGCACGAAAACAGACTTGATCAGCGAGCCTTGAACTGGTTTCCTCGCACGAATCGGGAGGGTGTTAATTACAGCCAACAGAATATGCAAAAGGGAAGAACACCTATCCTTACAGGTGTGTTTGTGTGTGTTTGGATAGGGCCTTTGGGGGCAGGGGGTGAGGGGTGGGAGGAGGTTTCTGGGGGGTGGGGTGGGGGGCTTCCAGCCCTCTAATTGTTCACATGAGCCTCTTTTGGTAACTGATGATCACATAATGTGTCTCCTGGGTCATTTTGCTGTTTCTGGATCAGTCTTGGTCAAACCAACCAGCACAAATGAATTGTACAAGTGCTAAGTCACTTTAGATAAGTAAAGGGAAATACTTTTAATTTCTCCATGACTCGAGCAGCGCTGAGCTAGCATAAAAAAAATGAAATCCAAGTGGTGTATGATCATTTCCCACTGTTGGAAACAAATCAGAAATCATTCTGTAATATAATTTACTTATCAAATATAATTATTAGTGTGTACTTTAATCATAATTTATTTATTTTATTACCATTAGATGAACTCTCTCGCTAGATTTCCCTAAATGCATGAAGGAAACAATTACACTTTTTTTTTTGAAAAAAAAAAAAATAAATAAAAAAATAAATAAATAAATAAATAAATAAACTTCTTCACTCCAGACTCACGTGCAGAGAGCAAAATGGACTTCAACAGCAGGTAGGGAACAAAAATGTAAAAAAAACCCTACCTGATACATGTAAAATTAGGATCTCACCACGGCATCTACAGCTTCCAGTTCCGCCCCTGCGGCTGCAAGAGACCCTCAGCTATGCCCGCCCTACTGAGGCTTTAACTTTTTAAGAAGAGCGAAAGGAACCAGTATTAGACAGAGCCCCCTGCAGGAAACCTCTTCAACGGCTGGAAATGCAAACCAACCATTTCAAAAGGCAGAAAATTGCATATCTTAAGCAATTAGAAGTGCATTTAATTCACATGGGTAGGAGGCTGTAGTCTTGCTAAGCCGCGGGCCATGGGCTGAGGTGTCAAACATCCCCCTCATCAGATCATTAAATGAGCATGTGACGTCTTCTCCTGAAATACTAAATAATTGCTTGGTTTAGTGAGTTTGAGCACCCGCTAACCTTTTTTTTTTCACACACACAGTGTGTGTGTGTGTAGGTGCTCTATGAGATACAAGCTGCCAGTACTTGTGATTTAAAATGGGAGCACTTTGACCCATTCCACTCCACCGTGAGGCTGAAATTCACATCTGCACAATTAAAATATGTACATAGCAGAAATGAAAGCAATAAATACATATCTTTACTGTTTTTTTTTTTTTGTAAAAGATTATTTGCCTTTACTCATGTGAACAACTTCTTTGCTTAAACTGAGGAGCTGCACTATAAGAGGGCGCTAACCTAGCATTGGTCCTCGGACAATACGACAATCCCCCTGGTCCGCTAAGTTTGCCTTATGCCAAGGGGCATGCCTCAAGGATAAACCGCACAGTTTAGCTCGGGAGCGACAGAGGGAAAACGCGCAAATTAATCGAGAGAATAGGACAGTATTGGCAGGCTGGTGTGGAAAAGCAAGGCCAGCAACATCGTGGCATGCCACAGCTAAGGATACCAGGAGAGTGTGCTTTGACCGTTTCCCATTAGCAAATCAAAGGAGACACATCATTTGGCGAAAAGATTCTACCTGTCGTCAGTGCTTGTGAACCGATATGTGAAAATATGAGCACATGTAGAGACCATAATGTAGCTATCTCTGCCGTGTCAGCTGAAAGTGAAAGTGTGGGAAACCTTTCTTTAAATGAACTCTTTATTTATTTATTTATTTGGTTTCCAATCAGTGACACACGTGTACACAAATGAATTAAATCAATATCAACATACAACACTGGAAGACAATAATCAACAAGTGAAGAGCCTCTTCTTGCTAAGGATTTCGGTAACATCATAAGGACTAAATTACAGAAGTTTGTTTCCCATGGACTTTCTCACTTCCAATACTCCTTAAATTTAAACCTTCATCATGCACTAAAGGCCTCCCGATCTCTGCTTTCCTTCAGCTTGCCTGCTGAATATAAAAATTTTCCTCTGTAAAAAAAAATTTGAGCTAAGCGCTTTTTCAAGCCAACTATGGCAAAGCCAACTCTGTGTCAATCTCACTTTAATTAAATTAAATCAACTGAACTGAAGAGTCAATTTAATCTAGTAGCGACTTGTGGTTCGGCCAAGGCGGCCATACTTGTGTTTGTCTCCATGTATACGAAGATTGCATGTTACTGCCAACGGGTCCCAAAGCGTAAAGGAGAGCCATTTGTTGTACAAGACAGACACGATGGTTTTCTTACATTCCAGTTACATCATGCCTACAGCACATATATTCCTCTGCACCGGTTAGCCGTGCGTTAAAGTGAAGACAGCCAGGTAATCCTGAGAGCACGCAGAACAGAAAAGTTGGCGAAAGCACGTAGAGCTGCCAGTACACTTCAGAGTTGAGAGCTCTGAGGAACGCAGCGCGCTGATATGATTCTGTTCCCCCTGTGCCGTGGAGAGCGCACATGTGGGATAATTCGGAGACAGGGTTTAATAAATCTCCTGTGGATTCATCTTAAATTGGTACAGGGAGCTTTCCCTGTGGGTGAAAATGAGGGAGGTGAGACAGAGGAAAAAATATACTTAACAACAGACCACAACAGTAGAAAAAGGAACTTTTATATTATACCAGTGATGGGTGTAATTTGTTAACGCGCCTCACTTATTAAAACTTTTGCATCTTTAGTCACTTTAATATCTTGCCCCTGTTTGAATGGAGTGCCTCTTAAAGTCTTTTATTCCCTCTCATTGTTTCATTTCTCTCCACAGGACTCCGTCACAAATGAGACTTCTGCTAAGCTTCGTATTCATCATTAGCAACTTACATACTCTGTGAAAAAACACTCAGAAAAAAACACACTAAACAGCCCATGAATTTTAATTTGTGATTCTGGGTAAACTAAAGCCATCTGAGGGATATAAAATTCTATTTTGCCTCATAAACAATTTACATAAATGTTAAAGAAAAAGTAATTTTTTGATTGACAGTGGAAAGTTGAAATATACTTTGCCAGCTCAGTGTTTATGTAAGAGGAAAGACTGCAGGTGATATCCACAGTCGAGGATAAAAAAAAGGAAAAGAAAAAAACATGAAAAGAAGTCTCATCAAAATAAAATAAAGCATGTTAGCTGATTCTGGAAATAAGTGTGGATCAGCACAGACAGAGCCGGCGCTCTGCCTTCTGACTGCTCTGTGGAAATTTGTAAATGCAGACTTTTTTAACGTTTCTCCCTTTGAAGGCACATGTGTTTTGCTTCAGCTCTGCAAAGCACTGGATTAATAAGTATCTCAAAAACAAGCGCAACAAAAAAAAAAATCAAAAGTCAAAACAACAGGCATAACAAAGGAAACATGTTCATGCTTAAAAAAGCAAGCAAGCAGTAAATTAAGTAAAAGAAATGTGTGCCACACACAAAAAAATAATAATAAATTAAAAAATACTCTACAAAGCACAAAGGAATAGCTCGTTCTGTGAAACAGAACACCACAGAAGCATTTGTGAATTTCAATATCTTGGTGATAATTCTCTTTATGATATCAAATTGGCCTATATAACGCAAGTGCATTGTGGGTATACATGCATGCAGCAACATGATTGGTGCATCGCTTGTGTTTAAAGTTAAAAGGTGTGGGACACCTGCTCTGCTGGCCTTCTGAAGCCCCTGACTGATGTGGCTTCCAAATCAGTCGCCTCCAATAAACAAAAAAAATGTGTTATCATAGGCTTGGCATTTACTTCCTGCCATATATTGAACATAAAGTGGGAATACGCCCCATCTTGCATTCATGCGTACAACAGTATAGTCTCCACATTTACCAACTATGTGAAACCTTTCAGCACAAGACCCGTCACAAACACCCCGTTCATGCCCTGGTTTGGCAGAGCACACTGGCTGGGTTACCAGGCAGAGGTCACCTTTAACAACCACTTTGTTTTTTTTTTTTTTTTTACTCCTGTTGGTTTTTGCCTCGTCTATGCCATGTCATGAGCCCAGCTGTCCCTGAAATTACAGGGGAGCAGTTTAAGTTACACAGAAGGAATGAAAGCCTGCTCCTTACGGTTACTGCTGATCCGTTTTATGTTTAGATTGAATCGTTTCTTTTGAGTGCGAATTCCTTGTTACACAGTCGGGCGCACCACATATCAAACCCAAATTCATTCGTAATTCTAATAATCTTCCTGGGATTTTATATTCACAATACTGAGTTTTCCAACTGATGAGCAAATATCAACCTTCATGTAAGGATAGCAAACCGTACCTGAAGGAGCTGGATCGATGCCATACATTAATTAATTTCTGTAGTATTGCTGAGAGACAATATGCAAATTGCGGTACAACTGCTTGTTATTGTACACACAGGACTCAGCTAGTTGCTCTTATTTTGAAAATACAGACTGATAAAAATGTGTTCTCACCATGCGTGAGAACAACACTCAAGTGTTAATAAAATGGTAATTACATCAATAACATCTTGCTCATGTGAATCAGTGGAGAAAGTATCAGTTTACTTAACATGAACCTTAGAATTGCAGGTATTAGCATGGCATCAGTGTATTTTCTTGCTGTTCTTCGTTCATCCGGTTAAAGACAGTGATACCTTGTTTACTAAATTTGGTCATTTTACAAATGTTTATGACTAATGCTTACTGCCTATATAGGAGCTGTTTCACTGTTCATCTCTATCTCTATCTTGCATTTTTTTTTTCCTGGCTGTTCTGTTATTACTGACACTGCAACAAGCCCGCACAGAAATCTATCTTCCAGGAGAGTAACACACACACACACACTCACCCGTAGTAAGGGAACTCAGTTCAGCAGAGGAGATTCCAGGCTGGCAGCTTTACAGCGCCTCATTAAGGTCACTGTAAAATGATATTTTTGGGATTGTTTATCGTAAGATAGAGAGCTTCAAGATTTCAGCTTTACGGAAACGGCTATCTCAAGGTCTCTAAATGCACAGCTCAGGAGCAATACTAAGAGAGACGTATTTTGTAGTCTAACTAGAACCATTTTTTCTAATGTCAGAATGCTGATTGTTTATCTTTATGATGACTGTATGACCTAAAGATAATGTGCTTCAGCATATTATAAGGAAATGTCTTTGACCAACCTCAATAAATATATATATAAAATATAATACATACAATAATGTTCACTCAGAGGGAATTTCTGAGATTATTTCTCTGCTTATTATTTTCAAAAATGTGTTAAATATACAGGAATGCAGTCCTCTGACATATGGTAGGAATATGTATCAGGTATGAAAAAATAATACTTTTACCATAATAATGTTGACTTTTCAGTCAGAAAATCCTAGAGTATTTGGAAAGAGAATCCTAGAGTATTTGGTAAGAGTGCTGTTTGTCTGCTGAGTTTACACCAAGATATATTGCATAATATTATAAATTGTTGTGGCTCTTTATTGGACAAAATCTGACTGAAGTTTTCAGCAATAATTTCTAAAAAAAAAAGAAAATAAAAAGTGCAGTGATTAGGGAAGTCCTGAAGTAGCATAACAATTTCAAAGAGAAGCTTTTGACAACTTCAGTGCTCAAAGCTACCAGCCAACTTCTTGTGACAATTCATCTCCATGACAACGTAACAGAGTGCAATTAAAAACGAAACAAACAAACCACCATAACAGAAATGCTGAATCGTACAGTAGGACCTCTGAGATGCGAAAACACTGGGAATATAGGTCATTTGGAACTCTGAAATATTATTAATTTTGAAATGCATCAGTGTTAAACTCTTTTTTTCTTTGCTTTATTTTCTATTCAGTGGAAGAGAATTAAAATGATATCCTCTCATTTTTATAGCAATAAACCTTAGTTTGAACAGATAACCAGTCACAAAACCAGCTGTTTTTGGTGTTATTCATTATTTTTTTCAGCACCCTTTCAAGTCAGCCACCATCATTGGCATGTTTGATTTAGTTCTTGCTCTTCTTCTTATCAAACACTGTTGACCTTTTCACGTTGTAATATTTAGTGACAGCGCACAGACCTGAGCTGTATCTCAAGTTTTTCATGTGTGCAAAGTGTGACCTGCTTCCATTAAATACTAACCTAATACACCAGTCAAAATAAAGAGCTTAAAGACACAAGAGCATGAGCTGGGTCCAGTTCCACACTCATTTACATGAACAGCCGGTCCATAACTCTGAGGGTCACGCCCCCGATATCTGGACTCATTTTGCTAATATCTAAATGAAATTACAACTCATGTAATTAAGGTAGGATGATGACAAACCCCGAAATTCTTATTGTACCATACTCTCAATGAGTCACAGTGCACTGTTCACAGCTTAAATACCATACATAAAATCAACAATGAATGAAGCGTCTATCGCAATCTCAGTGTTAAACTGCAGTACACAAATGCAAACCTAAATTGAGAAATGCCAAGTCTAATTGTAGTTAAATGGTATCCTGCATGCTAAACATTTCGTGGCCATTTGCATACAATATGCAAAAAACTTGCCCACCTTTTTGCGGCAGAGACAACCGACGCCTTCGATTTTTCACAGTCAGTAGAGGAAGTAGGAGGGACGTATACAATACATTTGACCCCCACAGCTAACCTAGAGCCGTTATGCTGAAATACACCCCCAACCAGGCCAATTCAGAAAATCACATTTTAATGTAATAATCGTGCCTAAAGTAATTGATGACTCGATCAGGTGGAACTCTGTGACCACAATGCACAAAATGGCTCAATCAATTATCACCCCTGCATATGCTTCCACGGAAAATTATTACACTGTAAAGCCGGTCCCTTTCCTCAAGATGCTGCCAGCAGAAAGTGGAGTAATTGAAAGGTATTCATTACAAGTGTGAAATTCTCACATGGTCAGGAGCGAGCGTGCAAGAACACTTTTGATCCACACACAACTTAAACAGAGGAATTTACAGCTGTGAAACACGTACAGTTATTCTCCTTTCTTGATCTGTAAAAAAATACTAAAACACAGCAAAATGGCTAACTTCAACAATTACATTACCTATTGGTTTAGCAGACCGTAAAAATGTTCAAACCAGCACAATACTATGGTATTTTTAACGCAGCAATGGACAAATGGCAGAGGCGATGCCTTAGCATGGACTGCAATTTATGGCAATACATTTCTCAGAATGGGACAAATATTTACCTATGCTTTTTCTTTACCAAAATGAATTATATACATCTCAATAGTACATGTGTAAGGGATATATAAGTGAGCACAAACCCACACACATGCATAAATTCAGGATTGTGTAAATGTCACGCGAAGCGGTGAAACGTTTGCATCTAAGAGACATGATGCAGCAGCAGAAATTCCCCCAGGCAGTTAACATAGGCGGGGGTCTGCACCTCAAAGCTTTAACAGAAACGGGACCCACAAACTTCCCCTTTTTTCTTCAACAAACGGGACTTAAAACGCAGCCTCTGACTCCTCTGCTGGAGCCAATGGGAAGAGGCCGGGTCCAGGGGACAACGCTAGCGGAGGGGACTCTCCGTATGTTCTCTACGCTTCCCAGGTGACCCGCCCCCCCTCCTAGACGTGCGACACCGTGCTCCCTTTACTCCAGATCTTCAACCCTGACGCTGTCTGTGACAGATACACCCTGACGTACAGTACAAACAGTCTCCGTCCAAACATATTTCCCTGCCAGTAAGGAACGAGCGTGACTGCCCATTGCAATCTACAGGACGGTTGCATAATTCAGAGGTCTGCTTGCGGTTTTTTATGCAATGATATTTTTTTTTTCTGCCGTCTATATATTTTACTTCACAGCAATGGTCTGTGCATGCACTCCTGCTCATACGCTGGGCAGCTCAGCTGTCACCTGCATTCATGAAGCCTTTATAATCAGAAACTGATCAAAAATACCGAAAACAAAGCCACACACAGCTGAATGGCACTCTGTAACTGCAGACAGCAACCGTCAAATTACTTATTATAAAATGAGCACTAACATAAAATGCAATACTCAATACATTCTGAAATACAATAATTAGTCAAATGCAGTCATGTTTCTTTCTGCTTTGGTCAATTATCCTCCAGGTATTTACTCCATTTTTACTGAATTCACTAAATGCAGGTCAATTACTGTGACAACAACTTGTGTTTATTTGCAAATAGAGCAAGTGCAGTGATTGATACATGCAAATTATTATTATAAAATAATCATGGCTGTTTTTACGTTTAAAGCACAATTCGCCTACATTTTTCTTTCAGGTAGATGGGACAAACAATCCCTGTCTGCTCTCACTATGTACACCCAACAGCCAGTAAGAAGATGAACTTTCTGTTAAAAAGCTCGACAAGGTTAAGTCTATCCAACTGTAAGTATTTGAGCCTGTTATGCTAGTACATGAAAATGATTTATAAGAGGTTATTAAAAGAAAAAGCTTGAAAAGAAAAAGATGTACCCTGTCTCATTACACAGCTCAGCTTCACTGCCTTGTACCCAATAAGCTTACAGTTACAATTTTCATTATTGTGACATCACACCAATCAGCACTGGACTTTAGACACGTTAAAATATTTTATCGATTTATTTCTTTCCACTTCCTCAAGCAACAGATAGACATGCTAATGTTAACTGCACTAGACAACGGTGTCTGAGATTATAGACAGGAACGATCTGAATAGGATATCAGAGATAATGGTGACATCTTATTCACCGTATCTACACCAATGTGTCAGATGAGGTAAGATGTCAACTCATGGAAGGAGTCAGCACTTTTTGGGGGAGTACCCTGTGATTCTACCTGTTTGGTTAATTAAGAAACAGTGATTTTTTTTAAACAACTCATAAAATATACTTTCCAAATCAAAAAAAAAAAAAAAATGGGGCAAAGCAGTTGCCTAACACGCTGAGACGGCTTTGCTCATACATTCCCGTTTCACCAGCGTCTCACTAGTGAGAAGCTATTGAATTAAAATGGTGCCAGTAAGAATACTCTGCACACCTTATAATCTTCCTTTGAAGCAAAGACTTCCAAGAAGAAGAGGGAGGTGGTAAAAAAAAGAAAGTCCCCAGACCTCTAGCTGGGCCTGTGAAATTGTGAACAATTATTCGCTGTGCAAAATACAATGCCTGCCAGATGAACTGGAGCTCAACTCTGAAGATCGGCTGCTACCCCACTGAAAGCTGTGTGTGTGTGTGTGCTTGCGATCGTGTGTGGTTGTTTGTGTGTGTGTGTGTGTGGTGTGTGTGTGCGCAAGGAAGACAGTGTGTGCTTGTGTGTGTGTATCTGTAAATGCAGGCATGTATATATTCAAGAGCTCGTCTGTGTGTCTGTGTGTAAAAATGTCAATTTTTTGCAAGTGTAGGCATTTGTGCGTTTGATGAGATTGCAACACCAAGACTGTCTGCTCTTCGACTGTCAACTTTTGCTTCAGATTTAACATTTGAGATCAGGCACAACCTCACACAGAGACTGCACTGACCATGTAGTGTAGAAAACTAATGACTACTTTTTTAAACAAAAAAGTAATGCCCATTGCGTATGAGTGATTGTCACCTATGTGTGTGTGTACTTGTATATGTATGCATGTATACCAAAAAAACACAACAAACATAACAATGGGAAAACAATTGTGATGTATATACTATGTTAGGTGCGAAATATTAATTGTACTACAATTTGGTAATAGCTGAATTAATTTCCAAATTAAAAATGCATTAACAAAACTAAATGTATTGCACAACATTAAATAGAGAAAAGTACCAACAAAATTATGCAATTTGACAGTTTAATGCTTCGGTTATATTATAGTTTGACATGATTTACACCAAAATACATCAAACTGTATATTTGCTAATTAAATTTGGTATGAATGTGCCAACAAATGATACGTACCTAAAACTGGCTGTTAAAATATATTCTCATATGACTTAAACAAAATCTGCATATGTAGAGCTCATTTTGCGATATGCTAAATTTCGTAGTTTTTCCAGAATAAAAATGCTACTGGTATTCGTTTACTCAAAATAATGTGTAGTTTGCAGGGCTCCTAGACAGAGGTCATTGACCCGTCCTGAGGCTGTCAGGTACCTGTAAACGCCGTTGGCTTATTCACATGTTAGAAGGAAATCATTCGTGCTAATTTTTTTCTCCCCCCGAACCTCGTGTTCGTACTTTCTGTTTTCCTTCACCCCTCCCTTTTCATTTTCCTGTCCCTTTCTGAAAGTCTATCCTTCGCCGAGACAGACTCCCTCTCCGCTGCGCTCCAGTCGCGCAAGCTGAGGTCACGTGACTCGACACTACAAACTTACATTCCATCAGACTCGGCTCTTCAACATCACTAACAACTGATCCAACAAGCTACGGGGAAGTCTGCCGATGGAAGCGCATCTTAAATTATAATCGTCACATGTAGCTAGATACCGAGGCACTTAGGCTATTCTTGCTTCACAGTCTCTTCAGACCGTTTGACATGCGCCAAAATGTGCCCGTTCGATTCCCCAATTTTTAAACATGAAACATCTGAGTAAAAAAAATGCCAAAGTAGTAACAGTGTTGCGAAAAGACCGTGTTTGCGTAATTCATGTCCCGTCAATTTGAAAATCTGCTGTTTGGCTACATTAAGGTTGAACAACGTTTCGACAATCTTAATATATTTTTGGAGTAGGAGGTTTAGAAAGGGAAAACTAAAACTTTTCAATAAGTACATTGCGTTTTACACTAGCCCACAACACGACGCGCAGGTATTGCAGTAAAACACACCGTTTATGTAAATGGTAAATTGCTGAGTGCGGTTCGGTTCCACCTTAAGAATCACTCGCGAGTTGTAGCTAGCCATAGATACAGCCAACATTGTACTTACCTTTCAGAGATCTTGGTTTAGCTTGCTTGCGGCGAGACATCCTAAAGAAAACAGCCGAAGTTGTTCAGTTTCAGACTGATCAAATGCTTGCTATAAATAGCGGATATCCTATGAAATCCCGTTTTATTTGCACAGACCACAGTAGCGGATGCTCTCTCAAGATGTAAAAAATGTATGTAAAAATAAGATCTGGATGACGATAGCAATTCTGGGATAAGTACACGGAGGGAGGTAATACGTTTAAAATCCAAGCTACCTATTTAATGCAACTGTGGAATCAGCAAAAGTGTCAAAATACTGGTAATTCCGTAGCATGCGTTCCCATCCTTCCGATAACAAACGTTCGCGTGCAAACATTTAGTGATGCGCTTTAAAACAAAAACAGGATTACTGCTTTTACTGTTTGAGCTTAACTGCAATCGCGTTGGAAAGACATCAGCAATCGCCTGCTGCGCAAGGGAGAGAAAAAATGCAACAAAACTTAAAAAAGGAAAAAAAAATACTTTTTTTCTTACATACTAAACTAAAATCAGGATCTCCCTTTTTCTAATTCCCGTTAGCTAGTTCTGGATATGGATCTGCTATGTGATCTAAGTCTACGTTTAAATTGGTAAAAGAAGCAGAGAGAAGATGTGTGCTCCCTCCTCATCACAAACCTGCAAGGTCTTGGACTGCGCTGTCGCTCCGGTAGTCCACATAATAATAGAAAATGGAAGCAAGGCCCCCGAAGCCATCAGGATGACTCCAGAGGGGGCCCCTAACCCGCAGGGACTAGCTCTGTACGTAATCACTGAGGAAATCATTGTCAGCCTGCCTGCACTCACACACAGACAGAGGGGCATGATTAAAATCCTAGGGACTCCGGCAAGATGTGGACTCCTGGATTCCTCTCTTACGGCTGGATCCGGAGTCTGCAGCGAGTCTCCAGAACCAAGGCTCTCTCCTGTTTTTTTTTTTTTTTTTTTTTTTCCCTCTCCCGCGTCTCGGCTCGCGCTACGTCTCCGGCGGAGTGTTGATCCCCCTCCTGGTAGGAACGATTAGAGGGGGAAAAAAGCATTTTGTTGTTGCTGCAGACATGGCACCTGCAGAATAATCACAGAATACTCTAACCTTTACTATTTAAGAGGGACCTAGTGGGAAAAAAATCCTGACAGTCTGAAAAAATGACACTGTTCACAAATACAATTTAATAAATAAAGTCTGCAACACTGTTAAGCCAGTTATTTCATATTTCAGAATTTATATACTTCATTGGAGTTCAAAGTTAGACAATACCTACAAATACACATGTGTTATATATTTCAGGATAAAAAAATAAATAAAAGAGAAACAAATAAAAACTTTTTTGTGACAAGATGAAGATATCTGATAAGAACCTGATAAGATTTTTGATAAGAACATATATGCTGAGACAATTCTGAAAATAATCTTTTTGTCTGGAGCAATGACATCTTTCTGATTTAATTTGCTGATTGGTTGCATGATCATTTAAGAGTAAAACTGTCAAATATTTTTAATTAACCATTTTAATGTAGTTTTTTTACTTGCCACAAAAATACATTCTGATTGGTGAACTCAGCAGCATGGCAATATAGTGCTCTGGTATAAGCACAAAATAATTACAAATGAATACAATTTGACACCTATCTATATAAATACACATTTTAAATAATTATACATTCGTACATGTGTGTATATACAGGTAGATAATGTATAATGTATTAGCATATTTATACACTTATTTGTGCAGTTGTGGCTTGAAGTTTTATTTATTATATTTTCTCTTGTACTGACACCTAACTTTATCATTTCTTGGTTTTTTTCTTATTGTGTTTGTGTTAGGTGCATTACAATGAACTGAACCTGCAGTGTGACATCACAATGCTTCAGCACTGGTAAACTAGTAAACCCTCGATATCCTGTCCTGTGGCATTGTGGGTATCCTAAGTTTCCTGTGAATCTCACAGTCATAGCATGCCACCTATACTATGCTAGCTTTGCTGAGAGGAGGGAAAGGCAGGTATTACCCTCGCTGTAGCTACCGCCAGCTATGTGCGAATGAGATTCATCTAACAGCTGGTGCTGCCGAAAAAAAAGTCTCAAACTGTGCTCAAAGACCCTCACCTGGAGAAGGAAAGAGGATTTTCAGGATCAAGATTCTTTATCTAAGGTGTGTGGGCTAAAGGTAGCGCTTTTGAATGTTAACATTTTCCTTTGCGCTTTTTTTTCCCTTCCAGTCAGCTGGAAGCAGCTCACAGGTGACATCAGCGGTGTTTGACAGACTTGGGTTCATCCAGCATGGTCTATGAGCCTACAAAGCCTGGGCCAGGAACACCAACAGAGCAACAGTTTGACTCTTCAGCACAGGTGAGAGAGACAGAGAGAACGCACTCTCTTTAACCGTTACCTTTATTTGCCATTGAGTTGACTGGGAGAGACATGTCCATATCTTGATCGCAGGGGACCTCACCAAGCGAATATCGCCATAGCAACAACAAAGCCAAGCGACCTCCACCAAGACTGGCAGGTACCTTGTGTCCTTTGTTTCGAATGTTCCTTTTATCACAATCGGATGATTTCACATGTTGTGCTTGTTTGCTTGTTGCTTTGTCAGAGACATCGTTGTGTCCTCAGCTGTTATGCTGTAAAGGTCGAGACCTCATCCAGACCTGCCTGGGGTAGTGACTCAGTACGCATGAGGTACGAGGTGTAAGGCAGAGCAGGAAACCACCTGCAAGGGCCCGCGGAGTTTCTTGTCTAGTGTTAATATAACACAAACAGTGAACATATGAGTATAACCGGATTCATATGCACACTGTAAGTGTTAAATGAACACTGGACATTTTAGTGTGAAGAGTCGCACTTAAAACAGGAACCCCCAACTTGCAGTCTACTGCTGGAAATTCAGGGATGGGATCGGATGCATGAGGATGCAAAAATGTGTATTCTGTTCAGGCGTATGTGTTTTATTGCTTTGTTGAATTGAATTAATATTACATTGTAAGCATCGTGTGAGGCTTATCCCTGTAAAATGCAATGACTCGGCAAAGACTGGGGGAGGTCCCAGATGAAAGCGATGATACAGAAATGAAGGTATTGATTTTGCTTGTTGTAGGACCTGGTGCAGCCAAAGACGGCTGATGAGGTTTGGAAAAGACCATAAAGCGATCTGATGACTGTCGTACACAGAATTAAAAAAAGTTGCTTAATGCCTGAATTCTGAGCCCTGGTGCTCAACTAAACAGTATGCACGGTGGACATGATAAATTAACTGGAGTAAATTTAAGAGGAAGATACTTTGGTCCACATATGTTGGAAATTTTAATAACCTTTATTCATAAAAACACTAGCATGTATATGATTGTGATTGAAATAATTTTCTGCTTTCAGGCACTTGAAAGATCCCATCAGAGATATGGGGTCAGCTTCAGTCAAATGCACTTAGTGACAGAGATGAAGCATTTCGGTTTCATTGAGCTGAAAATGGTCGGAGCTACATCAGAGTATCAGTGACCCCATGGTCTGGACCAGTGACCGCTGATGCACTAACTGTGGAGAGAGAAAAACAAACAAACAAACAAACAAAAATTTCAATTGTATACAATTTTTTGTTCAAACAAGTAAATGATTGACAGCTGAGTGTAGCTCCACCCTGATTGGGTTTATTAGGAGGCCTCACTTCAACAGTCGTTACTTGGCCTTTTAAATGGCGTATGCACATCAATCAAAGCAATCTTTACAGTACAGCATGTTTATTTTTCTTTGAGTGTACAGTATACAACAATACACGTCCTTTACAGTGTGCTCTTTTCCTTCTAAGATATAAAGTATACTTTAAACTACTATGCTTATACTTTAAACTAGACTTAGCCTCAGAGAGAGTAAGTGCATTTGATGGAGTCTAGATTTAAATGACAGACAGGGGCATGGTCATGCAGCACAGTGTGTGAGGAATACGTTTATAAATAAAACCCATCATAGACTGTGGCGTAGCCTCACAACAGCTAAAACTTTTATTGTACTGAGATATTATTCAAAGATAGTTATTGCTAAAGCGAGATAGCACGTGAAACCTTTTCCTGTGCGCGCAGATTGAGTTGTTCTTCTCATTGAGGAAAAGATTTAGGCGATTCTGCTTAAAGACGACGCTGTGACAAAGGACAAGGATTTCACGGTTTCTATATATGAAACTGCTCAGTGACAGATATGAAATATTCAGTAGCTTTTGACTGGGACTGGCGGTTTCCATGCTTGTCAGCACCCAGAAGTGCTGAGCTAGCCAGAGGGAACAGGAGGATCAAACTGGGTTTTTTTTTTGGTGTTGTTCTCCCATTTTTAATCGCCATTACTATACCTTCAGATCATGGCTATGTCAACCTCACTCACGCAGAGGGTGAACGTCTTCCACACCACAAATCACACACACACACCTTTACAAAAGTGTTAGCGCACACTGAAGCAGGTTTCATTACATGCAGAAATCAAAAGGATAGCATGACTGCTAGCTAGTTAGGCTGCTCAATAGTAGGGCTGTTCAACTGCAAATAAGAATGGGTTAACATCCTAAAAACCTGTGATTTTAGATGGGCCAGGAAATTTTCTGGCAAGAAATAACAATGATTATTGTTCAAATTTAGGCTGTTTCTTGAGTGAACGGTATGCTTCCTTGTAATTGGAGAAAAAAAAAACAATTTTTGGCAAAGAAATGCAGTGACTTATCTATCTTTGCATTTGGATATTTTTAGTCTTAAAAAATTGATAGTCTATTTTCAAAGATGGTGCAATCAGCTCATGGGACACTGTGATTGCTCATCAACTGGATGTTAAATATGCCTGATCTAATATAACAAAAGCAAACACTCCTACAGACTCAAACGTGTGATTCATATTCACCAACATCGCTGCCAATAGTACTCCATCAGAAGAGAAAACAGCCAGAGGAAACTTGTTTACAGAGTCTTACTTTCTTATTTAACTCAGTGTTTTAAATATTTATGTCTGGTTATCATATTATTTGATCTTAGCCACATTGTTTAACAGTCATAGATACACAGCACGTATTGGTAAACTAGGCTACCAGGACCAGCCTTTGTATTGAATACCATCCTAGTTGATGTCAGGAGAATTGAGGATTTGTTTTTTTGTGTATTGGGAGAGAGTGCTCAGTGAATACAGATGACGTGCACCCAAAAAGCAAGTCAACAGTCCTGGCTTCTGGAAAAATTCTGCTTGGAAAAGTTTGAAAAGACACTTTTAACTTCGAACGAACATTTTCAAATCCAATGATCCGGCCATGGAGGACCTCCTCTGGGATGGTCAAAGTGATACACTTTCCTGTGCAAAAGCGTGTGTGTCTCATTCATGAATTTATTATTTTTAAAACATTAATAAAAAATAGTGCCCTTAAAAAGATTGCTTATACCATGCTTGAGGTTACATTTTTTAGGCATGCTGTACGTCGGTAACTTTAAGCCTGTTTAATATTGCAGCAGCTGAGATGTTCTCAAGCCACAGACACAAAGGACATTGATACTTTCAAGTGAAAATGTCTTGACAATGTCTTGACAATAAGATCAGCTTGAGGCATTTAAATGAATCTGTTCACAAGCGTTAATTAAAGTGAACCAGGCCAGAATGAGGTGTCAAAACAGCATTTTCGAAAGCACATGAGAAATGAAAACACTATCTTTGTAATATTAAATATGATAAAACTCTCCACAGTGGCTCGCGAGGTATTTTTTTAGACCCACCATATTTCGTATGGATGTTTTTTAGCTGAAATACTTGAGCTCTGCAACCCTGTTGCCAGGGTCGCCGTGGGTACAGTAGAAAGATGCATATCTGGTGTACACTGGAGGTGGAAATTGTAAACCGGCCAAGCCAGTCCTGTTGTTCTGAGACGTGCGGTGCATTAGACCCAGTCAAATGCTCTCAGCTCTCCCCCGTGAGGCTAGCCTGAGAGGAGCTGACATGCACCTCTGTTACGGTGGACCGTGGATGGGCCGCGCAGCGGGCGCCGGGGCCTCTCGGCGGTGGGGAATGGAGCAAGCTGCTTCAGGGAGCTCCAAGCTGCTGCAGGAGAACTGCAGTGTCAAACCGACCCCCCCAATAAAAAAACCTGGCCTACACGGCCCCCTCCCTGCCATCTCAGAAAGGGGGCAGCCTGCTGATTAAAATGTAGTGCTGCAGAATGAGGGACTGGATTTGGTGGAACAGTGAAGAGGTGAGGAATGGGTAGAGCATGTCAGGATTCTAATCTAAAACCCTAAAAAAGAAGAACCCCCCCTGCCCCTACAGCACCTCCACCACTTTCTCCCCCTGACACCCCCCTCCCTCCTCTGTTGACCTCCACTCCCCAGAAGAAGAAGGGTAGGAGCAGCGTCTGAAAGCCTGTGCGGAAGGGAGACGTGTGGGTAGAATGACCAGCATGGAGAGAATGGTGGTTTGGCTCCTCGCTGCTGCTGCTGCTGCTGCTGCTGCAAAACCCCTACCGAAGGCAGAGCCAAGAGCATGCTGGCGCCAACAAAGAGCGGTCCAGTCAGACACCATCAAGCCAAAGACATCCTTCCCTCCTTTCATCGCGCTTCGTTCCCAGGGAACGGGGGCAAACAGCGAGTTCAGGAAATCTGTGCGCAATTTATGAGGGCTCATTTCATTCATTGTCTGTAGTCGTGAGTTCTGTGGAAGAATACACAAAAAAGAAAAAAAACAGTCGCAATGATGTCTGCTATATAAAGCACGTATTATGTTTGGTTCAGGTTCTAAGCTGCCACCTTGTTTGATTCGGTCGTTAATCTGGCATATCCAAGTCAAAAAAGTAGGAGACAAAAGAGTACAAAAGACATGTTAAGATGGGCTTTTTGAAGTGCATCACGGGGAGGCCACAGCCCTGCTCCATCCGCGCTTTCCATCGCTGAAATTAATTCCATACTTTTTCATCTCGCTCCTGCAGCTGTCACACGACGTGCTCCGTGGAGTGACTATGTCACCTTTGGAAAAAGAAAATAAAAAGGAAACAAAGATGGAGATGAATAATTTTGTTGGTGTTATTCAAATTACCTGCAGAAGCACAGTAGGATTTTTTTTGGCTGCAAGAGGACGGCTCCCCTCCTCCTTTTATAGACAGTTTTTGTTTTTTTTTTTTTCAAGAAACCTTGTGTGTTCTGTGCTTCAGTCTCCTCTCGCTTCTCCCAATCCACTGCCAAGCTGTTTCACAGAGTTCCTGAGCTGGGGCTGTTCCTCTGAGCACCTTTGGCAAATAGAAATAAACAATGTACTCTTTCCCTCTCAGGGCTGCAGGTATTTTCGGCAGTGACAAAGTAACTCAGAAAGGAACAGTTGAATCCTCATAAACTGAACTAAAGCTCTTTTAAATTGGAGCTAATCAGCCCTGTGTGAACAGAAACACGCCTGCCACAGACACAATGTTAAACACGTGCTCAGATACCTGTTCAGCTTTTTATTTTTCTCATGACCCATGTCAAAAATGTATGACAAAAAATATGAGTTTTTTGCTATTATTAATGCTCTTAATATTTTTAAATGATTGTATTTGACTGTATTGAAGCGAGAAAATGTTAAAGTAAAACTGAATCCATATTAATAATCAGGAGGAAATGTGGATAAGACTGCCAGCCAAATGTTTACATTTACACAGCACACATCTGATGCCATGCAGGAGAATTGTATCTAATTGCTAGTCAAGGGATACGATTACCCACCAGCATTCACAAAAAGAAGGAATTCTTGTCAGACTTAGATCCATGTTTAGAAATGCACAACCAGGAATAATGTATAGTCAAATTTGTGTCTATACTGTATATAAATAGGGTATAACCAGATTACGTAAACGCTGACGGTAAACCACAGAGGACATGGCATCAACAATACTGTCTCTTTCATAGTTCATTCAGCCATCCACTACGTCACCTACTCATCCATTCTTGCTGGGGTTTGCATCAAAGCCGATGCCCGAAGGCATCCTGAAGCTAATGCTATCAACACTAGATTGGGGTATCCCGCCATATTTAATGATGACCACACACACACACACACACACACTGAATGGGCGATGCAGTCGAAAACCGGTTGGCCTGGAATGAAGAAGCGGCGCGGCTGTATCCGTACGGGGATTGTGGGATACAATCAGGCGGTCTGGACGGATGATGAAAGGCGACGTCAGACGACGGACGGCCCAATTTGTACATACTCCCTCTGCTCTTTGTGTTCTAAACGGCTTGACGAATGACAATTCTGTGAGGGAATTAGGTGCTAAGCTGACTGATTAAAATGCTTGTTTTTGTTCTTTCTTTTGATTGGATTTTTCATGCCACCCACCCCCCACCCCCAAAAAAACCCTTCCTCCCCCACCCCCATTACAATTTGAGAATCTTTTGACACAGAGGGAATTACTGTTATGGAGATTAAAGACCTCTTTAGAATGTATTAGTTAATATGGACCATGATAATGACTATTTCAGCAATGCTACATCATATTAAAGTGTTAAGATGTTTCCTACATATTTTCCTTCAGCTCTAGCATCTACATTTAACCCAAACGCATGTATCTGTATAGCCTCGGCTGATAATGTACAGTTAGTAGTTTTGGTAAAAATATTGAAACTAATACAGACCAGATTTTTGTTCTACCTTTTTGTGCACCTACAGTATTTCCATTGTTAGGTATCCTCCTACTAGCAGTGAAAAGAAGATCCAACTTGTTCAACTTAAAGTGGATTAATTCATTTTTAACCACAGCACCTAATTGTGGATCAAGTCAAAATAGCACACTAAGAGGTTAAAATTGATACCAGGAGTTGCATTGATCATAGATCTGTTGTGAGGGGCAGAATTGATGCAGAGCATGTAGAGCATAGCGTTAGCACGTTAGCACATATGACTGGATGTCTTTTGAATGCAAACCCAGGCGCTAGCGCTCTCTGGGCGCTTCCCCTCAAAGCCTCTTCCACTCAGCCTAAGGCAGTGTGTCTGCCGGTTTCTTTTTTCTGCTTTACCAAAGGCCACGGCCAGCTCTCTTCAATAGGGATGCCATGCCAAAACTCAACTCATACGCTAGTTAAGGCAACCGTATGTTCTCAGTGGAATAACCCACATGCTTTTGGTTTTTAATGATGATTTGATTGTATTATTTTTGAACCACTTTATCTGCCCAATTTTCTTTATTCCCCAATTTGGAATGCCCAACTGCGGTTCTGAGCCCGTCCCATTGGCTCTTAAGTGCAGACAGGAGGCAATCGGCTGCTGCTTCTTTTCACTTAGCTGTACAGCAGCTGAGCTGTGCAGCCATTGTGCTGACGGACTGCGCATCAGGTGGACGGTAGACCGCAGGCACAGTAATTTTAATAAAAACCAAGAGCTTCAATACTCTAATTTTTTCATGTGTCACACAGCGGGTAGGTGGCACAAAATTCCCCCACAGTCCTGTCTGAATTTTCACATCTGATCTGCGACTGGCATCCTTTTAAGGAAATTGCAGATCAGATTCACCGGCTATGCTGTCAACTGGATTGCCTTGTGGTGATCTGACTGTCATTTTCACATATAGTGTATATTTTCGCAGTGTGAGCATGTGGTCATCTTAGTTAAAGTTCACATACCCTCTATTGTCCCTGATGAAAAGTCTAATCAGTCAAGTAAATTTAATGATAGGTCAAATCTGTTTAAAGACTTACAAAGATATCCCTATTCTTTATCAGATTTCTCCATCATGTTATTGTATCCATTGAGTTTGCCTTTATTGATATCACAGAACTGATATCAATAAAGGCAAACAACAAGCTAAGACTATGCTAGTGATAGATGCCTGTACTAAAGCAAGGTAGAAAAAAGCCATCAAATTGCATTTCCTTTGAGAAATGTGCCATCTTGCTGATGTACTGTTTGCATTCTGAGCTTAATTTTTTTTCCCGTTCCTACTTGCAGTGACATTGTGTTATGTCAGTGTTTGCTGTGGCTGTAGTGAGTACACAAAAACAGCTTCTTCCCCCATGCCCTGACTCTAATCCGCAACTGACCATATTCAAAACGCACTCTTAGAAGAAAAAAATTGTCTCTAGCAGCTTTAAAGGTTCTTTATTTGCCCTGCAGGGGGAAACCTTAAAGGTTCTTCTTAGGTACAGATATCTTTACTGGGTTCTTTATGTAACCCTCAGAGTAAGGTTCTTCACAGAACTCTTGAGTAAGGGTACCCCAGCAGGACAAATTAAGAGCCCTTATTAAGGAACCTGTTTTTTGTTCTAACAATGTGCACTGTCCCAGTCTATAGTAATGCTGCTGCTGTCCAGCAACCTGTGCTGTATACCTCATATCAGCAACATGTATTTATATTTACGCATCCATTTATACTCATTAATTATTATTATTATCGCCTGTTTCCTGTTTCATGTTGTCTTACCTGTGTCTTTTGTCTGTTGAGAGATTCAAACCAGGTCACACTCTTTTCATGTTGCATGTGCACTCGGCCAATAAAGTTATTACGATTACGATTTTGAGTATGACAAGATATTATGCGCTGCTTGAAAACTACAGGAGGTGAACAAAAAGAAGGAAACTCAGAGGTATTCCAGCAGCGCAGGGCGTGTTTCTGTAATGGAGTGGGCATGCTCCTCTGGAGCGGCTCACTCATAACCAGTGTTAATTGTTATTTAATGGTACAGAGTAATCATCTTTTGCTAATGTTAAAGCATTTCATTTCTACAGAGAGGGTCATCTTTCACGATGACAATGCCCCCGTCCGCAGAGCTGGAGTGATAATCAAAATACAATAATCACCTTTACTTGCAAAGCGCTTTTTCAAAAACAAACTTATAAAGTGCTACAAAAATGTACAGACAACAAGAGGAACAAGGGGGAAATAGTACAAGCGGACCAAATCGACCCTCAAAAAGCCATTTCATAAAAGGGATTGAAAGGAAGACACTGACTTTGCCAAGCTTAGCTTTTTAGGCTGACTGGTTGACACCCCAGGGTCCTTGGTGGCAAAGACCCAGTCACCCTTAGTTTTCATTCTCAACCTTGAAAAAGCGAGTAGGGTCTTTCCTCAGGACCTAAGGATGAGCCACAAGGAAATACAAGGGCAGCAATGCAATAGTCAGGAATGCAAGTTATCGATTAATTGTCTACAATAATGACACTGTCCTTGTGTGACCATGGAACTTCGGACAACCATGGATAACTTTGGTAGCCATGCTAAGTAAAAACATTTTAGAGGCTATTTTAGTTCATATAATTAAAATTTAGTTAATTCAAAGTGCAAACAATAAGTTAGCACACCAAGCAGGGATGATACCAATTTATCAGTGCTACAACTGACAATAACGATCATCATTTAAAAGCACAGCATATCAGTAAGCGCTTCAGTATGTGCCAGAGGAAGTGCATATTAGAACAGATATTACACAGTTGTGCTGGTCGATTCTGATGGTTTTTACTATTTATAAATAGTGCAGAATCACATATATTCCTGTTTCAATGGCAAAACAATGATCAGGATAAAAAATAATTACAAAAATCCTGGATAAAATATCATGGTTATAACTGCATTAACAAATAATAATAAAACAAAAACAACACCAGATTATTGGTAATGTTAAAACGAAGGGTGTTATTAAATTCCATTTGTCATGGACTTAGTCTCCTCAGGTCTCAAATACCAAGTGAGAAATGTATGTTTTTACCAATATACAATACATATAGTATATGCTGAATATTTAGAAAGCAATATTTGCATTGAGAATTCAGCGTTCTGCATCCAGATATGTCGTATATTAGTCCATTGCATAACCTTGTTGCTGGTTGTTTTTTTGCATGTGTTTGTTTTTTCCAACATTCTGCCTGCCACAACTGTGCACACAGACGCTGTCTCTCCATCGTCCAAATGTGGCAGACGTGTAAAATCCTCTGGAAAAAAGCACTCTCGTGCCACGCAGAGCAGTGCCAGCAGATCTGAAAATTCTGCCGGGTCTCCTGGTGGGATCAAATCCCCCCACAGAACTGGGGGAGGGGGGTGGAGACGGGGACAGGCGACCTTCCGCCGCGGCGGGGTCAGTCCCAGAGCTCCGGCGGACGGAGGGCTCCGTGTCGCTCAGTGGCTTGTAAAATGTCTTCTTGGAAGCGGGCCGTGGAAGGGGTTACTGCTGTCAGCAGAATAACGCTGCTCCCCAGTCTCATGTGTCCCAAGGAGTCCAGTTAATTTTGTTTTTTTGTTTTTTTTTTTGTGGGGGAGGCGGTGGTGAGAAGATGCAAGAGCTTTGGGGGCAGATCAGTCTGAGGTCTGGATGTTTTTTCTTTTGTTTTTTTGTTCACCCCATAAGGATAGCCTCCCCGTCTGAAAACCATGATGGACGTGCTGAGAGGCAGTGAAAACACAAAACACAACTCCCGGTACATAGATAGTGAAGTTCTGCAAAGACATTACTCGTTTCACTACAATGCATACAATCAACCAATTACATTTGTTTTTTTTGTTTTTTTTTTTTTGGGGGTAACTCCAAAACAAACTATACTCGTCTCATTAAAAGCAGCCCACAGATCTGTGAAATGTGAAATATCCCTCCAGAGAAGGGCACATGCTCTGAATACCCCCCAGAAGGCAGAAGACCAGCGTTTTTTTTTTTTTTTTGTTTTTCTGCGTGGGTAATTGTGCGGCCAGTGCCGCTGCTCGACCCCGGGCTCTGAGTCCGCTCCTGGGAGAGGCTGCCGGGGCCTCTCTGAGCACGCTCCGTTCAGCAGTGTGGGCTGCTGAGACACCCTGCTCCGATCCCACCCACGCTGCACCATACCGTCGCCATGGCGCCTCCATCATCCACCCTTCCTGTTTACTGGTCACCTATCTCCTTCAAGTCAAACTGATGATGGTGGGTGAAAGGTATGCATATGTTTGTGTGTTTGTGTGTGAGAGAGAGAGAGAGAGTGAGAGAGAGAGAGAGAGAGAGAGAGAGGTGAAAAAATGTATTACTTTCATATGTTTCAATGAAATGTATTTGGAAGTAAGCTTACATGTCATGTAATCTTAATGTAATTGAAATTGACAACATTTGGACTACTCTCTATTTAACTACTTGATTTGGAATTTCCATTAGAAAGCACAGCAACCCCACTATAACTTGCATTATCATTAAAAACAACAGTTCCTATTCATGTATGCATATTTTTTATAAATAGTTTGAGATGCTTACAGATGTCCTTTTTCGTTGAATGTTATTCAGATTTGGGCATAAATGTCAGCTTACAGACTCCTGCTCAGTGTTTTAGAGAAAATCGCTGCTCAGAAACAAAGCAGAATATTATTTGAGACCACTGAATCTATAATTGAGGTTGAAAATATTTTGAAATATATAATATTGATGAAGAGAGTTTTTTGGCGGGGCAGAATACACACCAAATGCTAGGCTTGTATTTTATGTCTGTTCAACCAAATAGTACCCTGTGTTCTGCTTTCAAATAAACCCTTTACTCTTTTTTTTTCCTTGAGAGAATAGAAACTATGGCTACCTCACTAAAGGCAAATAAAGAAAAGCCGGAATCCTCTCAAAAACAAAAAAAAAAAAAAACCAAGTGCAGGACCCAAACTGACCGATCTCTCTGAGTCTTGTGAGTTCACCTCGCACAGGTGTGCATGTATGACCCCGGGTGAGTGAAGACAGCGCTTATGTCAAAACGCCCTACCCTCAGTCCGGGCAGACGGAGAAGATCCCCAGTGAGTGTGAGGGAAGAGAGGGGACATCCCTCCACCGCTGCGGTGCCGGTCCCCGTGGATCAGAGCCTTCCAGCTGGATCCTAAGCTCCCACCCTCCCCTGGCAGACCTGACAGGGCGTACACCAAACCAAGGTCATCGGTGCGCCGGTGTCACCAGACGGCCAGCTGTTGGCCAGCGAAAGAAGGAGGAAGCCTGGTGCTTTAGCATCTGCCGTTGCTATTTGACATTCAGGGCCGGCCGGCCGCTTGGCTGGGGAAATATGCCCTTGCCCGCTCTGTGCTGGCCGCCGCGCCGCTGCTGGCAGAGGTCTTCCGCGCCGCCGAGCCGCCGTGCCAACGCCGCGTCCCTCGGTCACTGGGCGTGCCCGCATGCGCCTCAGACTTCCTGCTAATGTTTCCTGACCCACCGCTGCTTAGCATCTAAGTTAGCCCTTGCTATAAATGACTGATTTAAAAAAAAAAAAACAAGGGGCTAGGATTTATCAAACACACCCGTTCTGTAGAATAGCATGCTCAACTCAGCCAAAATGATTTTAGTCTCTTTAAGGACATACACTATTCTATTTTAGAAGTCACATTTGTGGTTGTCTCTGATGGCATATAACACACTTAAACACTATGTTTTTTGATTGAATTGAATATTCCATTAAATACGCTAAGCAGGCTTTATCGGGTCCAGTCATTATTGTTGTACTTGTTACAAATAGCCTCTGATTGTAGCCATTATCCTCTAGTAGCCTCTGATTGTGTCCCAGTACTAATCTGTTGAGCCCCAGTAAATGATCATGAAAAATAACCAGTTTTTAAAAACGTATCATAAATTGTAAGTGTGAGGATGTGGGCACTGGGGGCCTGTGCCCCAGTAGTGCTGAAAATCTAGCAACATCCCTGCTGGCTATAATAGACAAACAAATTACACCTGCTGTCACAGGACAGGAAATGAGAGGTTTTACCTATTTATGTGCGTGCATATAAAATAACATAAAATGAAAATAAATAATAATAAACTGAATGGAGAAAATTCCCCACATGGTGAATATTCTAGTGGTAGAGAGGCTGCCTAACGATCACAACTCTGTTTACTTTTTAATATCCTCATTAAGAGCACCTGAAGGGATGGGGAATAATCCCACCCAGGAGTGTGAGGGGCCTGGGGGGAGAGCCCGGCTCTCCTCTGGAGCTCCAGCTCTGCGCCTCTCCCTCCCACTCTAAAGAGGCGGATGAATCTTAATTACTGATAGCAAACTCATACGGCTTTTCATCATCCTGCGCCACCCCGCCCGAACCAACTCCCAATCTTTAAAAAAAAATAAGGGAATTTAAAATTGCACCCCGCCCCAACAAACTCCCAATCTTTAAAAAAAATAAGGGAATTTCAAATTCTGCTGTTAATGTTTTCAAAAAAAAAAAAAAAAACATCATACTAGGTTAAATCATAGTAGTGATTCCCTCCCCAAATGATTATATATAACTACACTGAAAAAAAAAATAATCACAAACTGACTTGTTTGTTAATATATGTAGAGCTCACTAAACCAGGACTCAGGAGACTTTTGGTGAATTCAGTCAAATGTACCTGGTCTCTTTAATGGAGTATGCAGATCAATCAAAACAGACTTTCATCTCCTTTAGGACGCACGGTGCTCTATTTTATAGTGAAAACATTCCAAAACATTTATAGTGAGCGCATTCCAATGGCCACGTGTGTTTCTCAGAAACTTTATCAGAACAAATCAAGAAATGTCACCCTTACTAATTCAACACCCATTAATAAAGACAACCTGTGAAACATTGTTCCAGATAATTTCTGGTGATCAGAAATTTAAAAATTGCTGTATTCTGCTGTTAACGTTTTCAAAAAAAAAAAAACATCATACTAGGTTAAATCATGGTAGTGATTCCCTCCCCAAATGATTATATATAACTACCCTGAAAAAAAAAAATCACAAACCGACTTGTTTGTTAATATATGTAGAGCTCACTAAACCAGGACTCAGGAGACTTTTGGTGGATTCAGTCAAATGTACCTGGTCTCTTTAATGGAGTATGCAGATCAATCAAAACAGACTTTCATCTCCTTTAGGACGCACGGTGCTCTATTTTATAGTGAAAACATTCCAAAACATTTATAGTGAGCGCATTCCAATGGCCACGTGTGTTTCTCAGAAACTTTATCAGAACAAATCAAGAAATGTCACCGTTACTAATTCAACACCCATTAATAAAGACAACCTGTGAAACATTGTTCCAGATAATAATTTCTGGTGATCAGAAATTTAAAATTGCTGTATTCTGCTGTTAACGTTTTAAAAAAAAAAACATATTAGGTTAAATCATGGTAGTGATTCCCTCCCCAAATGATTATATATAACTACCCTGAAAAAAAAAAATCACAAACCGGCATGTTTGTTTATATATGTAGAGCTCACTAAACCACAAACTAAAGTCAAGCTAGTTTATTATTATAATGTACAATAAAACATTCAAGTGAAATTTAAAGAGGCGTTGTTTTTTTTTTTTTTTTTTTTTTTAACAAGGTATGTTTTTTGGCAAAGCTTACATAGCTAGGTAACTCTGCAGCTGTTTTCCCTATGTGCTTGTTACTATGACTACAGTACTCTGTGTACACAATGCCACACATGCACATTGGGACTCTCCTTTGATGGTGAGTAGTGGTATCGGTACAATATACAATGGCTGTTGAAGGGTTTTACTTTTTACCCAGAAAGATATTTTAGAGTTTGGTTATTTTACGTTTTTTGCAGTTTCTGCCCGAGAATAAGAAATTATGCCATATTTTGTTGGAATTCCGCATGCAGGTTTCCTCTGGTTCCTCTCATTACTCAAGTTTGCATGTGCACACTTGTATATCCCGGGCATGCTAACAATCTATGTCCCCAGCCTGCTAATGTCCCAGCATTCTAACAATGCCAAAGCCTTGACACAGACCTCCAGAGAGCGAAGCCTACACAGTCAGCAAAGGGCGGCGCGGGATCAGATAGCAGCGCTAGCTCAGATAGCACGCGCGCACACAGTGTAACTGCCTCCCTGAGACGGGCTCTTGATCAGCTAAACATTAGACAGGGGGTGGGGTGGTGGTGGGGGGTGAGGGGGACAGAGGCCTTAAAAGAAGAATTTCAAATTAAGATAATTAATTTTCACAGTTCCTCTCATTACCACTTTGCCCTTACTCATTAAGAACTTCAATTTCCACTTTAATCAGCCCATTCCGCGGGCTCATAGCTTCCATTAGTTCTGAGGACATGTATCATCATCCTGATCTCAGTGCTGCTTTCCCCGCTACAGCTTTGACTTACTCACATCCCCACTGCTAATGCAAATGGCCTATCTCCGAGACTTCACCTCCGCTTATCCAACCTCTACTCACTCTCAAAAAAAAACTTCACCGCCGTTAATTTGTCTTTTTCTAAAACTCGGGGAAACTAAACCGATCCTCCACTAAACCAAAAACCACTTTCAACTCACTCGGAAACCGCGGAACTTCTAAGGAATCTGATCAAAAATCAAGAAACTGGACCGCGGTTAATTTGCCTGACTCTGACTCAAGAGACTTTTGGTGGATTCAGTCAAATGTACCTGGTCTCTTTAATGGAGTATGCAGATCAATCAAAACAGACTTTCATCTCCTTTAGGACGCACGGTGTTCTATTTTACACTGAAAACATTCCAAAACATTTATAGTGAGCGCATTCCAATGGCCATGTGTGTTTCTCAGAAACTTTATCGGAACAAATCAAGAAATGTCACCCTTGTTAATTCAACACCCATTACTAAAGACAACCTGTGAAACATTGTTCCAGATAATAATTTCTTGTGATCAGAACATTGTCATAATGTTAAGAAAATTAGGGTAAATAATCACACTTCGTACCGGAGACCAGTTGCCTTAGGGGTCCCTTGAATGTCAAAGGCGAACACGTAACAGCCTTCAAGTGTTATTCAGGTAGTAGTTTCAGCTGAGAACTTCATTTTGATTTTATCATTAATTTGAGCAATACTTCAATCCAGAGCATCCTGAAAATGTATTTGATACAGTCCTCCATGATGTTTTTTTTTCCATGATGACATTGTAAGCATGGGATGCTGTAAGGGATGTTGCCAGGAGTTTTGAACATACCTGAAGCATTTCACTGTGCTGTGACTTTGCCTGTGCTAATCAATGGCAAACGGTCACTGTTAGCCTTGCAGGTGGTGTTTGTCCAGAAGATTTTCTACTGCTATGATTGGAAGGTGCACAGACAGAATGGACAAAGTACGCTTAAATTGTGTGTGCTTGCCAAAACCATTGCGTACTCCAATCTGAAAGTGACACCACCAATTAACTTTGTGGCGATTGTAGTTCAAGGAGAAAACAACAGAGGTGCAGCACTGGTTAAGAGCCAAATGATTAAATTATATTTCTTTTCACAGAAATATGGTGGTGATTATTCTCAGGTAATGAAAATTACGTTTTTGAACATGCTTCTGGGATAGCAGTGCTTGCCTGGCTTACTATAACTGTTCATCACAGGCAAATTTGTTCTAAGGCTATTTCTGGTACATTCTCGGCATAACATGATCTCACAACCAAATTAACAATCCCCAGTAGTTTTGAAACATTTCACGTCTCTTTTGTATCTAAAGCTTTTATATTTCTAACTATGTCTTCCTGTCGGCTAATCCTTCTTTCTCAGTCAGATGTCACCACGGATGAAGTAATCTCCTCTCTATTTTCCCCATCAACATCACATTCATTATAAATGTGCTAAAAAATTCTGCCACGTAGTCATATGACTTACGCAATGGAATTTTTAAATAGAGAGTGGAAACAATTGAAATCCATTGTTTCAAGACATTAGGCCTATCTGCTTGAAAGGATTAAGCAACATTTGTATCTACAGTCCATTATCAACACAGGTTTCAACAAATCACATTTCACTGATGTAGCAACATGTAATGAAAACTCCCAAACACACAATAAGCTGTCTATGTTTTGCAAAGGTTGTATTTAGATATACATAAATATTTTGTTCTTTCACTCATTGTTTATTTATATGACACATTTCAAGCCAAATAGCACATACTATTTCAGCGTAAAACCAACAAAACAACACAAATTACTGTCATAATACAGACAAAACAATTACAATATACAGATGGCAGTACATTAATGCAAATGGAAGTGAAGGAAATCAAAAGCTAATCTGTTAAATGTGTATTCAGTTTTGTCTTAAAATATTATTTTGTTCTGCTGACTGTGAAAGTAACATGCAGGTGAGTCATAGCTGAAATAAAGGTTAACTTCAGACTGATGTTTGCTAATTACATATACATAGACTAGAGTCATGTCTATTAATAAGCATAATTGTTCCAGAATTTTCTATAAAGAGATCGCCTGATTTTTAAGTGAAATGATACCACAGCTGTTGATGACGTACATACACTTTTCAGTGATAAGGATAAAGAAATTCTCATCAGCCACAAACGGCCATAGAACAGATGTACAGTACATTTACTGAGAAAAGATTTTTTTTTTTTGCAGGGCCTTATTGTGATCTTATTATCTTGTTATTCCAAACCATACTGGTTTTTGCCTGGCACGGTCGCTGTCTTTAGGAGGGCCTGTGCATTTTAAAAGCAGAGACTAAAGAAGGAGGGCTTGGCGGGGTCCCAGTTCTGAGCGGCTCGCCTCGCTCCTGCATCCTCTGACAGCAGCGTGAATGTAGCCCTCTCTGGGCAGCGCTGGGCTGGGATGCTGGGGCCCTGTTAATTAAATGAAAAGGCTAACATGGAGAGAGAGGGGTGGGGGTTGTCTCTGGTGGTGTTTCAGAGGTGAGTGCGCGAGCGTGCGCACGTGTGTGTGTGTGTGTGTGTGTGTGTGTGTGTGTGTGTGTGTGCGTGCACGTGTGTGTGTGTGTTTATGTATGTTTGTGTGACTGTGTGTGCGTGTGTGTGTTTATGTTTGTGTGACTGTGTGTGTGTGTGTGTGTGTGTGTGTGGTGTGCGCATGTGTGTGTAAGTTTTGTGTGTGTGTGTGTGTATGTGTGTGTGGTGTTTGCATATGTGTGTAAGTGTTTGTGTATGTGTATGTGTATGTGTGTAAGTGTTTGTTTGGTGTATGCAAGTGTTTGTACGTGTGTGTGTGTGTGTGTGTGTGTGTGTGTGTGCATGTGTGTTAGTGTTTGTGTGTGCGTGAGTGTGTGTGTGTGTGTGTCTGTCTGTGTCGTGGCAGGGAGAGTGGGGGTTGCTGGCTTCTGCAGCACAGCCACTAACCCCCGTGAGGTTCTTGGTTTAAATCCCATCTCTGATGAGGAGAGACTGTCAGGATGAGATCCACCTGCCCAGGACAGCCTGAGCCTTAATTTGGGCTAACTAAGGTGTCCCAGGGAAGGGCTCTCAGCTGACGGCCAGCAGCGCACCCAGGCTCCAGTCCCGCTCACAGAGCAGAGGGGGAGATGGATAGTGTCCTCTATAAATAACCTCATTTAAGAGAGCGGCGTGGAGGCAGGAAGCAGGCCTGTCTCACCCTCAACACTGGCCGCTGAGAGCATTGCTGGAAACTTGGGGGGGGGGGATTAGTTTGTGACCACATTATTTTATTATTTTGTAATTTATACATTGCTATTTTATTGCCTGCTCCACATCACACTCATTAATATAAGTACAATGGCACCCATTGATTACAGATGTTTTTTTTTTTTTTTAGTTTTGTCACATTGTGCAACTGTTCACTCCAAATCATCAAATTCCCAGTTGAGGGTTATATGTATATGCTGCAAATCCTGGATGATTTGCATGATTTACAATTTAACATAATGATCATTACAGCTGAGTGTGTTATTTATTACCACATTCTGGGATTACAGCAGCAGTATCTCACCAGGTTTTTTAATATTTAAAATGTCTGTAAGGCTGCCTGGTAATGTGTGTTTTCTGTCATTTTGGTTTCCGTTTTGTTTGATTGTATTCGTGTGTCTTTGCTTTTTTTCGTTTCCCTGTCCATGTGCTTTTGTTTTCATTGCCCTTTTGTGTCAGCCCTGCCTTCAGTCTCGTTACCTGTTATTTAATTCACTGACTTGTTTCACCTGCCCCGTTGTTCAACCGTGTCTCGTTTGCTTGTTAATTCTGTGTATTCATACCCTGAGCGTTCTTTGGTTGGTTGCGAGTTCGTCTCAGTGATTCTGTCCTGTTATGCTGTAAGCCTTTTGCCTCTGGACTGTATATGTAGTTTTGCTGTGACTTCCTGTTTTTTGATCTTCGCCTGGCTTTGACATCGATTTCAGGATTGTGATTTGGCCGCTTAATAAACTTCGGTTTATTATTCATCTCCGTCTGCACCTGAGTCCTTTCACTAGCCCTGACATGAAATTCCACCCTTTACATCACAAACCAGGTTCACTCACCCTATCTCCACCCTGCCGTCCTTACATGAAGACCCAAGTTAAAATCTACACCAGGCTGCGATGCCAGCTCTGCACAGCGTGGAGGCGCATGCAGGGAGAGAGCAAGGGGCATCTGACGTAGAGGAAAGGGTAGTGTGTTACAGACAGCTTCTCCCAGCGTCCACCGGGAGCCCCTGTACATAACTGACAGGGTCTAAGACACAGGATACAAATAGGATACAAATCCCATAATCCTCCCCTCCTCTAGTCAAGACTGGTAATCATCCGTGCGAAGCTTGCAGGGTCAATGCCAGATCCGTAAACAACAAAGAAGGACTCTGTGAAGCAGAACAACATAGCTTGTCTGCGGCAAACCGCTTGACTCTGTGTACCAGTCGGCCTTCTCAGAGACAGGATACGATGAAACATTTATATATTTATTTTTGAGGTCATATTTTTCCCCCTTTGTGTCAATCAAGCTTGCTTAAAAGTCTGGTGTTTTTTTTTTATCCTTAAATGTGGTTTTGGGCCAAGAGACATCGAAAGTATGTTCATTCTATCAGGGGGGAAACCACCAGTTCCTATGTTGCATGTTGTTAACATTCTTTAGGACAGTACATAAATTGAATAAAAATGCAAATGCACATATACCAATGACCATGTCTTCCTTCGCTGGCCCAACACACATATGCGCACACACACAGACACACACGCACTTTCAAAAGTCTTGGGCAAAGTCATGAATCTGTCATCCATTTGTTAATAACATCTATTATACTCTGGATGTAATTTCTAAACCACTGTTACCAGAGATAGCTATGAATAGTTTCAAACAAGAAGTCTTTGAATACCATGGGATCAATCTCATTATTTTAGTGGGGGGATATGTAGGTGCAACCAAAATTGGGCTAGTTTTGTTAATGACGTTCTTTGTTTTTCATATTTCCACATAAACAAAGGTCATTAAACCTCTCTGTAGACAGCCTATTCCAGAGGGAAGACTGATTAGAAGATAGTTTCGCTGTGTGGACTGGCCCACTTGGGAGACACTAACAGTTTGAGTCTCTGGGTTTTATGTTTCTAACAAGGTTTTAATTGCCTAGGTAACGGAATGCACCTGCTTAGGTCCTTTAATTATTTGATAATGGTCTAATCTTTCACAATACAGTCTTTTCTGGTGTTGAGCTGGACTAATGAACCAGACTGGGAGAGAGAGAGAGAGGCACGGCATAGCACGCTCAAATGGAAATGTACAACATTTAATTTCTTAATATTAAACTTTATAATAGTAACGACAAGGGTGATAATACATGTAGGTGTTGGTAATCGGGCACAGCTCAGTAATGCTGCGGTACGATTTCATTTACTATGACGATGCGTGGTGAACATACCCTGACATTGCATATCGCAGAAATGTCTCCTTCATTTTTATCCAGCTGTGTAGGTCTAACACCGAGCAATTGGAAAAAGGAAACACGCATACAAAAAAAACAGTTTACGTATTAACCAACAATTGTGTTATTTTTTAAATTGTAAATACTTATATTGTAAATAAATTGGAATATTCAACTTACAACTTCATTCATGTTGTCATGTCAGTATCTCCATACATGCAAAACACATTATTACAAAATTAAGTAATCGTCACTACATTACTTTAATCACACAATGTACACTGTAACTGGCATTAGCACAGTTGATATGACAAACATGTTTTGGCTGCAATGTATATATTCTCACCCCATGTTCTCAATCCATTTTTATCAATACAGTGTCATTGTCCCATATATATATATATATATATATATGTTCTTAACAGCCATAGGTGAATGGTATGCTCTATAGTAAAGTGTTAACAAATATACAGAAGGAAAACGACTCCCCACGACGCGCAGAAAGGTGCATGGAGGTCATAAATTAGTTGTTGTCTGACATGCTTCAGGATGTTAAGGAGGCACAGTGTTCTGGCTTCACAACTTCCCTAAACTCCCTCATTGCTGCAGTTAGGGCTAATTAGAGAAAAGGCACATCCTCTTTCATAATTTGAGGCACCGGGCGCGCCGTCGCCGCGCCTGTCACATCTCCAGAATCCCGCCATAAGAAGTGAGACTGCTCCCGGGTCGCTCCGTATGTGGGAGTGCATCAGGGGGACGCAGCCCTGTGGAATTTGATGCGCCGGTCCCGGGTTTAGCCCACATTAAAGGATGCGTCCTGCTGTCCGAACGCTCTCCCCAGGACCACCGGCCCCCGCCGGGAAGCTGCGTGTCACTGTCATCCTCCCTCTCACGCCGCCGGAGCAGCCCCTCCCTAACACGGCAAAAAACACAACCGCAAAAACTATCACAGTCCAATGAAATAAGTGCATGTGCAAGGACAGGGACTGCGTCAGCTCTGCGGCTGACAGGCAGCCTGGCAAACAGGGAAAACGAGCAAAAGCTGGGCCTAATATACTATATCCTCAGCAGAAACATTAAAAAAAATTGAAACTTAACTTTCTATTTATGCTTTTTTTTCATTTTAAAAGGTGGAGACAACTGAAGTGGTATATAATGGTGAGAACATTAACTTAGAACATTTATTGTTTAATCTTTGATATTTACATTATGAAATCATTTAGTCAAACTATGCCAGCCTATTCATTAGGTTCTATCACCACGTTAGGACAGAGCCAGGTTTGAGGACAGGCTGCAGTCCTGCCTTTGAAATCGATTAAGCTGACAAATTGTATGCCCAGACACAGACTGGCAGCCATACTAACCATGATCAAAGTTTGCCTTGCCATTGGTGATAGTCAATCATCCAGGTCCTGATTTAGCCAGACATCACCAGACTGTGCCTCTCTCATCACCATGCTAGGAACTTCATAATAGGCTCTCAAAGTGACATGCAGTGTTTGGTTTTCACCTGCCATAAAGGGTCCTGTGTCAGAAAATTCTGCTTTTGCTTTTGACTTATTTGTCCCTAGCTGTTCACTGTTCAAGAGTTTCTGTGGATCACCCAGGTGCTTTTCCGAGTGCAAACTTGAGACAAGCAATCATGATCCTCACAGTCTACAGTGGTGAGGAACCACCACCATCCCCAGCTTTCTCTGTTTCACAGTGTGGCTCTGACTGCGGTTCTGTCGAGCCCCAGCACCTTAGACATTGTTCTGCAACCTTTTTCCAGTCAGACAGCCCTTAAAACAGCTCCTCATAGATCTCTTTTGATCATAACATGATGTGCTTTTTGAAGCTGAGATCTGACAGCTTCACTTTGCTGGTGATCGGCTGAGGAAGTGCCATGCACAATGAGCTAGGCTGATCCAAACCAGGCCTGCTTGTTTAAATGCTTCTTTATTCGCGAAGCATGCTCTAATCACATATTTAATTTGGTTGAGCAAAAAGATGTTTTCATACCTGTTTTGGTAGAAAATCTGAATGGGGAAAATGCTTTAGCCCAAAACTGTAAGCTTTTCCCAGCTAATTACGGTCCACTTGCTATGATGGTATATATAGCACAATAACATGATATACTCATGTGGACATGTGTGGTGTATGAGTGAATCACATGTGGGAATCACATGGGATTCATATGTGCAGAGTTCTTGTGGGCTTTTCCCAAAGAATATATGTGTATAACTGTGAAAGTCATTTGCATTTACCTTGAAATATTTCCGTTGCAGTGTTTATTCAGCTGCCTCTCACCGTCAAAGGTTTATACCTCTGAAATCAGATTATCCCAGAAGCTCAGAATCCCTCCAAGACATAAATAAGGAGATTCAATTGAGATGCAAAAGAAATGTACAGACAATGGAACACGTCTGGAGATTTCCTGGTGGAAATAACCCATCAGCCAATCACTGGAGTCCCGGGGCATGGCTCGGCCAATCGTAGAAGAGCAGAGGTTTTTTGCACCAGCGCTCGGCACGTCCAGGGTCCCTGAACTATTCCTGAAGGAGTGTGGGATAGAAAGCCAGATATCACTCCACAGACTGCGTGAAGGCTGGGAAGAGTGTGATTCTTCCCGAGCTACGCCTGCCTCTAATACACTCTCTGAGATGCAGATAACACAACAGGCGACCCACAAGTGTGACAGTCAGATGAAAAAATGCACCCTCTGCTTCCAGAATAAAGCATTTTTTATCATTGCCCTGAGATCAATGGAATGAGGCCAAATGAAAGCTTAGTTTTGAGTGTGAGAGGGACTGTTTTTTTCTTCAGCTGGAGTTGAACAATGATACCATGCGTATTGAATTTAGTAAAGTACTCATATCTGAAATGTGACTGAATGCGCAGCCCATTTCCGTATATGGCCAAATACCCAGCTGAATCAATCTATTCTTAAACAGCTGCAAGTTAAATTTTATAATTATCAACCAAAATATAGTCAAGATGTTTCAAATCCTTCAAAAAACTTTCAAATCTGTTTAACCCACCACATGATAAGCATGTTTCCATCAAATAGAGACATAATGCTGCTAAATATAAATGGATATTATAGGGGGGATTTGTTGCTGTTTAACTTATGCTCCGCCATACCTAATTTCTGAGTAATCTGAATATTCTTAGCCTGCTCTTGTATTCAGGAAAACACGTATAAGTATGTATCAAAATCATCTATTTGTTTGTTTTTATTTACACAATATACAATTCCGTTTGATATTCAAATTTTATGTTCTGGAAAAAAAAAATCCTTCAGCTTTCAAAATGTGTAAAAAGTAGCTTCAGTGAGCTACTTTTTCAGCGTTGTTTATTTATTTTGTATCAGTTTGTTACCATTTTTTAAATTTGATACTGCAGTGTCATGAAAAAGTAATCAGCTATGATAAGATATTTATCTTCAATAGTTATCTGCAAGCCTCGCTGATAAATGTCACCCAATGGATGAATAGATCAGACATATAACCATATTTATGAGTCCTGTGAAGAAAGCTTATTACCGTAGTTTTTAATTATTTACTGCTGATATTATCCATGATACAAATATAGAACCAGCCAATGGACCAAATTATAACTGCCTTCTGCGACTAATTTAAGAAATGAGAAATGTTTCTGTATTCAGGCAGGGGTCCCTGCAGAAGAAAGAGGCTTACATTATAAGATGAATATAGATATCAGATGATCAGAATGAAACAAATCCATATGCACATCAATATACAAACGAACGTGTACACACACGAATGAAGGCACATGCATACACGCATGCATGTGTATGAAGGCATGTGTACACACATGCACATACATGCACACATGTGAAAGCACACACATGTACATCTACATGTGCACATACGCACACTCACACACATGAACATGTGGAAGCACACAGACATATACACACACATGTACATCTACATGTGCACATACACACACTCACACACATGAACATGTGGAAGCACACAAACATATACACACACATGTACATATTTGCACATGTACACATACACATGCATGCACGCACAAAGACATGCACACACGCACACACACTTGAAGAAACAAACATGCACATTCATGTACACATTCGCACATCCGCGCACATGTATACACACACAAACACACACACACACACATAGCAGTGAAAGCACACACACATATACACATACATCTACACATATGTGCATGCACACACACGTGTATGTGCACGCATGCATGCAAGCACACACATATTCACACAGCCATTGCGCCACACTCTTGACATGTTAAAGGAAGCTGCCGTTTTTCTGTGGTCTGAGGGAAGAGGCGGCTCTCGGCGCTGAGCAGACCTGGGAACAGCGGCCAGCCCAAAAAGCCAACAGCGCCACACACCCATCCTTCTTGTCAGAGGCCTGACACACGCGATCCAGGACAAAAGCCTGGCGGGGCTGGACAGTAACCTAGTTTCCCCCTTCTGCTCGTTTCATCAGTGCGCCGCCCCAGATCCCCTCTCTGTCACCCCCCCACCCCCACCCCCCACCCTTTCACCTCTCTGTCGTTAATTTCTGGGATTCGTACGGCCCTGTGCTGCGCGCTTGCTTGATAAAAACAGTCCCTTGCCTGTTATGATCTTCAACATGAACCAAAGCACCAAAGCAAACACAGATTAAACATTTCTCTTCTAAGAGGCAACTGCTTATAAGTGCTAGATTTGGGGGGTAGGGTGGGGGGGGGGTGGGTGGTGCTGTAAAAGGAGTACACTGAGCTTAAGAAACACAATGAAAATGGAATACACAAAAAAAAGTCATTTTGGAGGAATTTCTTTTATGTGTTCGTTAAGGGCCTTTGTCTCAGTTACTAAAGCACCAGTTCCCTGTCATTAAAGTAGAACACATACGGTCATCTATTACAATAACAAGGTTCTTTTCAACTACAGCTCCAACCTCACATGCTTGAAGTATGTGCGTGCCATGGCTATCCTTGTTTTAATTAACTTCTCTTTTTTTTAGGCACAGCTGATGAGCCCCTGCTGGTTCTTCTGATTAGATATTAAACAGTACACGTAGAAAAAAAACCCAGCTTTGAAAATAGACTGTTTCTAAGCGAGAAAGATCTGAATCAAAGCCCAAACTGAAGTATTATTTGTCCGCTTTTTGATATGATATGTTAGCATTTCAGGGACAAAAAATGAAGTGTGCTGTTCTGGTTTAGGTGTCTTAACAAGACCAAGAAAAGTGTGAAGGTGAAATTATTCATAATCTCATGATGATTTAAATATTTAATACATTTTGAATAATATTAATTCATTAAAAAAGTACTAAAAACACTAAAATAATATCACTTACAGTAATATCATGATGCAAGGGTTATACCAAATGGTTATGAGTAGCTTACACACCCCAATTTTGTATGGGAATATATTTGCTCTGAGCAGTAGCATTTATATTGTTGAAATACATTACTATGATTTTTTTTCATAAACTGCAAACAAATTTGTAACTTTGCGTTTACAAATTGAGACAAATTTATGACTGTCATCTGTAATTATGTACCATCTTGGAGTTGAATGCATTGGTAAATTCAGGAACCCAAGAGATACAGCTGTGATAAAAGTGTGAGGTTACTTTGAACAATCTCTGAAAAAAATAAAGTTTAGAAAAACACTTCAAAACTCAGACTTGGGTGAAAATGTTCTGAGTAACAATAAAAACCTTCAGACACTGGGGCTCTCCAGGACAGGGCTTAGGGATCATTAGCTTGAAAAAGTGGTGCGGGTACAAAAGTATGTTTTCCAAATATTACAAACAATGTTGTTGAATTGCACGTTATAAAATGTAGCTTGTATTGATAGCGCAAGGCCAGTAATGCCACATTTACTGCGGGAATAAAGCGAGCTAAGGCAACAACAGCAGCCCAGATTCTGGCCTGGTTTCAATCAACATTTGTCCTTATGTTTGAAGCTTTCCTTGCATTACAAACTCAATTAAGTCAGTTAATTCTGGTGATCGTTGAACTCACCAAACTGTGTCTGTGAGGGGGGAAAAATAAACACACACACACACACACACACACACACACACACACACACACACACACACACACACACACACACACACACACACACACACACACACACACACACACACACACACACTCACACACACACACAAACACACAAACACTTGCATTAAATTCAAAGTCGAAGTTAAGGACGATTGCTGATTGATTCCAAGCCTGGTTTTCACACATGGCGGTGGGCCTGTCCTCTTGCCTTGGAGATGTCCTTCTGCTCGGTCCAGAACCCGCTGCTGTGAAAGAGAAAGGAGAGGCAGTTCGGCGGCAACAGCTTCTCTACGTTCCGTGTATCTTTTTCTTCTCTCCACCTATCTGTGTTTTTCTCTATTCACATCAGCAAAATGCCCCAGAGATGCATATTATGTCTCCTAATTTCCCTCAGGAAGTATCCGCCAGAGGATTTCTCCTCTTTTATTTTTTATAGAACAAAGGCAGAACACAACAGGCGGGTGGTGATCATGTAATCTACAGTCCGCGCTAGTGTTGTTCAGAAAATTGCTTCATGTGCCTCGCCACCTCTAATGTTTAGGACAGCATTTTATTTAATTTTTTGGTTGCCGATGTCTTTCCTTTTGTTCCCTGGTCAACGCGCTTAATTTCAAACAGCATCGTTTCAAGGATATCCTAATTGACTGAGCTCTGTTAGGTACTGGCTAGTGTGTCATAATAAGCCCCCAAAAAAAAAAAAAAAAAAAAAAACTGTGTGGCCCACAAGACAACCCTGGCCTCTGGTGTGTGAACTTGTCACATGTCCTGGGATGAGGTGATGTTTTTTTGCTGCAGTAAGGATGACCCTGTCTGTGTGAGTGGTGTGTGTGGGAGAGAAGAGGGCCCTGGTCACTCTGCAGACATCAAACACAGCCGAAGCAGTGCAGCAAAACACTGGAGGCAACACAAGTGAGAAGACAGTTTTCTCTTTTTAAAGGTTCTTTATAGTAGGCTACCCCTACACTGTACTGTATGTTTTTGGACTTACATGATCTTACCTTCATCAGCAATGTCTGAATTTGTATATTACCAAAGAATGATGGCCTGAATCCAACCCAATACAGTAATGACATATTGTCAGCATGGTACCCTTCAATAAAATAGCAAAGATTACAGAAATACTTATTACACAAAATTATTGAACATCATGGAGGTGAATAACACCTCAAAGCTGCGAAATTAAACAGTTGCCTGTTCCATGGCCATTTGTCAAAGAAAAATACATTTGGGTATTAGTTTGTTAGAGGTTTTGTTCATTACAGTTTCATTAACATGCCATAAGCACCTCACAATGTGTTATTACATGTCAAAAGCAGTCATGGTACATTTTGAATGTTGTTATAACATTGGTATATGGTGTATATAATTTAATGATGGAATGGCACATACTGTGGTATCTCATTATCACTTCGAAAATGTATGTTGTTTTTAATTAACATTATTTAATCAGGTTGGGTAACTGGTATCATAATGCTGGAAGACAGAGTCGTGAACTCACAATTCAATAAAGCGACATAAAATCATTGTTTCATTATGCCTTTGTTAAGCGTGAACGCAATGGCATTAATGCTACTGTGAACATGCAAAGTGACATACACAAAGCAGACAAAGTGACATACATAAGTGACATGTAATTGATTTTATTGATATCACCACAGCTTCATCATGTTAAACACAATTCAGCTGTGGACGTTCACAGTTTATTACAGCTTAAGTCGTGGTCCAGAGAATATCCAGCACTGTTTCAAGCCTAATCTAGAGAATTTAGAGGGTCCTTGCTATTTTCCAGGAGTTCTTTCTTCCGAGTGTTTTTGTAAAATGAGGACCAATGTCATCACAAAGTGTTTTGTTTCTTTGCTTGAATGACAAAAGTAAATGGCGTTTATTGTTTATTCCGAGTCCCATTGTATTAAAGACACAAACACTAAACAAAAACTTAAGTAAAAATGCTATTTTTCTATACACACCTCAACAGGATTAAGCCTGGCTACTGGGAATCTAATGTGCCGCACTGTCACCAGAAAGATATTGGCCCAAATCTGAGCGCTGTGACTTAGGTAGCCCCTTTGATGGCTAACTGGCTTCCCATCAGTCACCTCTAAGTCTGCCTCTGTCGGACAGCAGCTTCTGGAAAGAGCATCACATTCATCTCTGTGCATTTCAGGACAATGTGAGCTGAGGAGTACAACGAATATTGAAGTCTGTTTTAAGGGTGGAAATGATGGTGATTGTGAAATGGCTCCATGCAGGCTGTGAGGCCCAGCAGCTCTTGAGAGGCTGAGCACGGTGTGTGTGTGTGTGTGTGTGTGTGTGTGTGTGTGTGTGTGTGTGTGTGTGTGTGTGTGTGTGTGTGTGTGTGTGTGTGTGTGTGTGTGTGTGTGTGCATGGCGTGTGTGTACTCGCTCCCTGCTACAGAGGAGTCAGTAGGGATCTTGTCACTTCATCTCTGCAAGTCTGAAAGTCAACTGGCTGGGTCAGCTGGCACAGCATAGATGCCATCTCAAAATCTCTGTACTCCTGCTGGGGGTGACTGGGCTGGAGGGAAAGAGAGCTTTGTTCCCCCCCAACTCCCACTGCACACACACACACACACACACGCACACTCTCTCTCTCTCTCTCTCTCTCTCTCTCTCTCACACACACACACACACACACACATATGCATGCTCACATACAAATACACTTTACTTCCATGTCAAACCAAGAGTTTCTGAGCTGCTAAAATTGTCAATACACAGCATAAAAGAAGTATAATAATAATAATAATAATAATAATAATAATAATAATAATAATAATAATAATAATAATAATGGTGATGATGTGAAGATTACGTTATGATCTACAAACTAAGCCCCCATTAAGAAGCGACAATTTTTGGGTGTTTTTTTTCCACCTGACTAGGGCATGGCCATAAAAAAAAAAAAGTTGAAATGCATTAAGCTTAATGTATGCATTCCGCATTGTAATATGAAATCATTTCCCTGTTATTTCACCCTTCCGATAGTTTCCATGGCAACGTGTCCAAAACTAAGAGCTGAATGCGAAAAAAGACCTCAGAGGGTAATGCCTCTTCTCCCCATGAGCCCAGAAGAAAAGTCTAGAAGCCAGCAGGCCTGTAATGAGCACGATATAGGTTAAAAACCTCTGTAGATAAACGCAACTCAAAGAAGAGGAGACAACACAATGGCTGTGGTCACAATAATTCCTCTTTCAATTCCCAGGCAAGAGCGAAAGCACAAAAAGCCATTCAGGACCATCCCCCAGCGCACAGCTCAAGAGAGAGGCACCCATACCAAAGTACGCTGTGTCAATATTGGCACGGGCTACAGCTGTTTATAGGAGTGTCATTAATATTATCAGTATCATGGCTCTGTGCACATCTGTTTATCGGGCAAATATGTTTGTTTGACTGCTAGATTGTTTGATTTGCCCTGTTATTTTGGTAAACACTGCATCAGTATGAATTTTAAATTGTATGCAATATTTCTGTGGGACACACCAGGCCAAAGAGAGTCTGGAATCGGTCAGGGTTTCCCTCAAAAAAAAAAAAAAAAAAAAAAAAAAACGTTCCATGGATTCTCAGTCTTTACCAAACTCCTGTTACTATACGTCAACTGTGAACAATGCTGCCTATTTCTGAACATTTCCAAGAATTACGATATCGTTTCACCAAAAGATGCTGTCACCTGCATGGCTAAATGAATAAACAAATCAATGCCGTGGTGTAGTTGTCTTTATTCTGTTTTAATAACAATACTTAAGATGAAATCGTAGCTTCAGCTTTGCATTTTGATATCAATAATAGTTGGTCTACAATGTCAGGCATTGAGATTGCAATATGCAGCGGTATCTATCTTTTCAAAAATGAAAAAAAAAAACAGAGGAAATATCAGATTAACCTATGCATGAAATATTCATCACATGTACATACTTTTAAATATATACTATAGGTATACTATATACCAGCCATGTGCAGAGCAGATATTATGTAAACATTGTCTATGAACAAAAGGAAAGACCCTGAGGGCCTTCATAAATAATTGAATCTAAAACACTTCTTTATATTGAAAAATTCAAAAGAAGAAACATCTCTACTTTAGCATCATGACAGGCAGTTAATGCTGGTCTGAAGAAACACTAATAGAGGCATCGCTGAGATAATGCAAAAGGAAATGACATCACAATGACATCGAACACCATTTCCACATGAATCTGGACACCGCATTGGGACATGTACGGGTATGCGTCGCTTAACGTCCACGATACGTTCTGTGAAATAGGACATTACGTGATCTGGACCAGTTGTGTGAACACCATATTATCACTGCTATATGGGAGACTGTGGTGTACCTGTATTGACTAAACAGCCAAGCTGCTGTACACATAGAGTACTCTATTTCAGCTAATGTATCTGGCAAAGTAAAATACGGGTTAAACGGGTTACGTCCGCAACATCCCACTCTCCAGTCGAGATTTCTGAACTCCATTATAACCTTTTGGGATCACGGACGCATATGTAGTCAGATGTTGCCCGAACAGACGTTATGTGGCACATACCTGTATAGGTTTGTAAGTCCTTAAGATCTGAAATTACTGGCTGCTCCTTCACCTCCAAAAAAAAAAACCTTTCAGCTCTATTTGATACTGTGCCATACAGGAACTAGAGAGAAAGATAAGATCAGCTAACTATGAAAGAATAATTCTATTTTGATAGAGTTGGGGAATCCTGTGCTATCAGTGCTGCTTCAAGCTCTTCATGGAGTGCTGATATGCAAGTTTTGAGCTGTTTCTAGGTGGGTATTTTCAAGAGTAAAACAGACATTGCACAGGTGAAAATCTGCTGCGAGAGAAGCTAAGCTAGGTTGTGATCGCGATCAGCATCGGCACCGTCTAAAGCAGTTTTATTCGGGACTTTGAGGTGATGGGGCCGTACTTTTTTAAAAAGCATTTCATGTCATAAGTACAGTGTTGTGTAGGTTTTTTTCACCTTAACATGACTGGCCTGCCACAGTTTCATGCTGATCTGGGAGGTTTTGCTGATGCTGATGTTGATGTTGATGTTGATGTTGCTGGTTCGGTAACTGGATGTGATTCTGAATGTGCTTATTGCTGCCGGTGTTTGTTTAGTCAAGAGGAGTCAGCCCATTCTGCAGAGCAAATCGTATCGTTATGAGCTGAAGACGTCGCCGTGTTCAGGCTCATCAAGTTAGGAAAACATGTTTAATCTACTGATTGCTTTTCTTCCACATAAAAGTAAGAGTTGGGCTTTTCGGATGTGGTCAAACAATTATTTTATTTAAGAAGCAATGGGGTTATTACTACTACATTGACATGACATGCAATGCAATCGCAATGCCTGGTAACCAGGCTTGCCACCTCTGTCTTTTTAAGAGACACACAGGGCTGGTTCATGTTTTTTGCTGCTGTGCCCTGACTGGGACACACTTCTGGGACAGATGGCAACCCTACTTTTGATGGTCATTCTTAGTTTATCCCCTAAAACAGAGAGTACTGCAAGAGTAGAAGAATAAACCAGATAGCACAAGTCCAGATCCATTTTAGTGCAAGATAATAAATGTTTAATTTGTGGAATTTGTGGCTTATGCCATGAATAAGTATCACATATCAGAAAAAGCTATGCCAAGTAAGTACACAAAAATGTCTTCATTAAAACACCTGCCTAATATTTACACTCCCGGAGGAAGACTCACTGAAACAACTGATTGCAGGGCTGTTAATGTCACCGGAGCTCCAGTGACCCACAAGAGAAATTATTCAGAACTCGCAGACAGGGAGAGAAAAGGAAAATAAAGGAGCGGCGTTGGACTCTGCAGCTGCCCAGAGGAGGAGCGGTGGATTTCAGAGAGGCCTCGCTGGGTGAGAGGATTTACAGTGATCATGGGTGATGGTGATGGAGATGTGGCAGCATTATATTTCCACAGAGGTTTTTTTGTTTGTTTGTTTGTTTGTAACAAAAAAATAATAATCCATATTATGTTTTTTTTTCCTATGATAGACTGACACCTGACATAACTGAGGAAGTACAGAAGCAAACAGGAGATTATTTACATGCACAAAATTATATAATTTACATGTTATACATGGATATAAATTCAGACCAATACCTTCACAGTATGGGTGGAGGGGCAGCTACTGAAGAGAAGAGCGAGCTCTTTAATCACTTACGCTGTGCTTCCTCTTTGCAAATGGAAGTGCACCAAAAAGGTAGCGTAACAGTGAAAGAATCTAGTCTAAATGCGGTACTCGCTACAGATAATTCTTCATAACTGCACTGGAACAAAACACCGGAAGGGTATGTTTACCAAGGGGAAATTGAAAAATCAAGGAACCCTGAGCCAATTAAGGAAAAAAGTGGGAAATGAATCCCTGATCGGAGGAAAGGGCATTGGAGAGTTGCTTATGGGAAACAGTGTTAATGAAAGCACATAGCATAATAGAAAGAAATTAAATATTGTTTTTTTAAGACTACTAGGTGACTACTGGAGGAGAGGGCATTTGTGAGATATGATGTAAGCTGTGGGTTGGGGGTGGGGGGTTTCCATATAAGGTCATGCACAGTTAACCACAAATACTGCAGCGATCAGGTTCTCCACATCGCTTTTCTTTTTGTTCTGCTCTGTTCTCTTTAAGTCTATTTATTTACCTGAAAGCATATGCTTGATGTTGGCTATGCGTGTGTGTGTGTGTGAGTGAGGGAGAGGTAAGGGCGGGGGAGTGTGAGGTGGGGGGGGGGGCGGTGGTGGGTGGGGGGCTGGGGGTCTACAAATCGACCAAACAAGTCAAGTACGTTTTGTTCTCTGTGTGGAGCGAGCTGGGCCGCGGTACCCCAGCGTTGTCTCTGAGTATATTTTTGACACCTAGCAGCATAGAATATCAGCATTGCGCTGACGGAGTCTCGGTTGGATTATAAGCCTGACAGCTGGTCCCCTCTCTGGAGAAATGCAGCAGAGCGACCATGTCTGCTTGCTGTACAGTGTCAATTTGTGTCTGAGCAAGTAAGACTCAGACCTGCATAAACAACCAGCCTGTCTCCACAGCTTCATTTGTCAATAGGTTGTACACACTGTGAAGCATGAAAATCTTTTTTTTTTTTTTTTAAACATAATTTCAATAATTTTCCACCTGTATTGTAGCGACCTTGTGTGTGTGGGGGGTATGGGGGGGGGGGGCACTGGTTTGTGTATTTCGCCAGAAAGTCTTTAGGTTCTGTTGTGTTCTGTCATGCAGTGGGAATGAGAGGAGATGGATGGAGATCTGGACTCTTGACCTGAGGGTCTTGGTGTCAAATCCCCGGAGTGAGCAGGCTTACCTCCCTGGCTCTGGCTTTGTAACTGGGAGACAGAATTTTAAAACGTGGCCATGCGCAGCATGCTAATGTGTGTCTTCTGTGATCTGCAGTTGAAGAATTACTTCATACCCAGCCATAATCAAACTAAAAGTAAGTGCCGTCGAACAGCCACTAGTTAAGCCACGTATTTTCTGTTGTCTGATTCGGAAACGTTATTCCAAAACACAACACAGACGTTCCCAAAATACATCACTTAAAGTGACATTACTTTTTCTTTACTAAACTATTGACATCACTACTGTATTTCCTGAGTTATGGAAAACGGCGATTTTGTGGATGCATGAGTATAATATTGTGCATCAGATTTGTGTTTGGAATATGTGATATTTAGCTCTGGCTCCTCTGCCAATAACCATCTACATTAACAATCTTTCTCAAATAAGCACCTGATGCATTTTGTTTTAATATATTACAATGTAGCTAAATGATACAGCTATTTTCTAGCTTCCCATTTTTTATGTTGGTTATTTTTACCAGAGATTGTTGTTGTTGATTGTTCTAGCCAATATAAGAAGTAGCTAGCCAATATAATCATCTTAGGTTGGTAGTCAAACAAAATTTGTGGATCCCTTTTCCATCACCTCTGTCAGAGTCCATACTACTTTACACAGTTTAACGGTATTCAATTTGTTTCCTATTCCTAAAAAATGTAGATCCTAGTCTGGATATTACATTAAATTACATTACATTAAAGGACATTTGTTAGATGCTCTTATCCAGAGCGACTTACAAGGCAAAGTGCATAAGATATGGAAGGTTAGCCACCTAGCATTGCATATAACCCTAGTAACACAATTTCTTTGGTTATCGCTATTTAATATTATTAACCTTTTGTGACAGGCCACAACAACATGAGTGGATGTCAATTATCGTTTAAACTTTGAAACTTTAGATTGTAGTCATCATACAAACTAATATTTGGTATAATTTCAACACTGTCGAAATATTTAATTATCCTGCAGTAAACTGGAGGAACATTTCATTTCAGATGTACAGGGAACAAAAGAAAATCTCTGGTGCTGTTCGGCCCAGTCAAATTGTAATGACCTATTTCAAAGGTAAGTCGCATAGCAGGGGTATTGGTTAGCCGTGTGGGCTTTTTAAATTTTGACATTATTACCAAGGAAACATCAGGTCTAACCCTTCATCTGCATTTTTAAAATGGAGAAATAGAAGTGTATATATTATAATAATATAATTACTATATATATATAAATGATAAATATTATTTGCTCCTGGGTTCATGGCCTCGATTTAGTGTAGGTAAAACTCTAAAACGAATCAGAAGGAAAGTTCATGCTAGCAAGTGATGACTCAAACAATCACAGTGCATGCCATTAAAACTCTCAGCTAAGTTTTCTGTCTGACAGAATGTGAAAGCACCATTTTAAAGTTATTTTTTCCACTTCATCTTGGAAAATAAAGAGGGACATATATATTTATATATATTTATATATATATACAGTATATATATCTATATATGGAATGGAAATAGGAATTTAAAAAAGTGAGTGACTGACAACTCCATTGGTCTTCCCTGTGTACAATTGTCTGTACTCCACAATTATGTATGCTCTCTTACGGTATGTTTTTTTTCTCTCGTTTTTCCTTTTCCGTGCATCCTAATAAATATACAGAGTGCTGCCAGCACCTGCTTCTTCGCGCACCTGCCGCAGATTCATCTTGTCTCCTTCCCCTACCCACCACCACCTTTATCTGTGTGCACTTGGAACAATTGGTGGCAGCGGTGGGATAATTGTGACAGGTGGCATAAAAAAGTGGTGCTAACAGCTCACGGTCCCATATGCGAGGCTGGAGGCTGCGCTGGGGGGTGCTTTGTCACGGGAGGTGAAGCTCGGTGTGTGTACAACACATTTGTTTATGTAGTAAAGAGCACCATTCTTTCACACGTCGACTAGGTGCATACTTAATTACTCTCATATTGAAAAGAACCATCAATATACTGCATTAAGGGGTGCACAGTAATCTGGTATGATGCACAATGGCGAATACAGTCATTTTGAAAGCTACCCCATTTCTTGGTGCACTTGTTAAAAGTGTCTGCACTGCTTGGTGCTATGGCCTCTTCAGCAGGCCACAGTGCTGTCTTCAGCAGTGTGTACCGATGTGTGTACAGGCTTTGCACGCGCATTCGCCTCCATGCATGTGAATAGCCCCTCAGCCATCTCCTGCATAATAAAAATTAGCTGACTATCCACCTGTGATATTCAGTCCAATTCTTTGCGCACTGTTGATTGAAAGAGCAAAAAGTACAAATTTTATTGAAATATTTGAGATTTTTCTAAGTTTCAACCTGTGGGGGTAGAATCACATGACAGTGGATAGAGTATTCAGGAATCGGCGGCTTTTGTTCATTTTTTTCCCTGGATGATTAGTAAATGCCTTTTTCTTTAGGAAAATACTGTATAATATCACAGTATATATCAATACACAATATGGCACAATGATAATCATATTACCATTACTGTTTTTATCTTTTTAAGAAGATGAAGAAAAAACACAATGAAGAATAGGAAAATGAAAACTACAGAAATAAAATAAAAAACGTCTCTCTGCAGGGGAAGGCCCGTGTAATTATACCAAATCAAGGCTCTACTTGAGACTGGATTGGATTGTTGTTCATATGTTGCAATCAAGAATCATGTGGTTTAATTAATTTTCAACTGAATAAAAAATAAGAGGTTCTACTTTTCAACTCAAGTGCTATTTCAAATAATAAAGGTGTTCAACATTTTAAGTACAGGGAACAAAAGTAAAATCTCTGGTGCTGTTAAGCCCAGTCAAATTGTAATGACCTATTTCAAAGGTAAGTCGTATAGCAGGGGTATTGGATAGCCATGTGGGCTTTTTTATATTTTGACATTATTACCAAGGAAACAACAGGTCAGAACCTCCATTTGCATTCATATTTGCGTGTAATGACATCATATGTTTGCATGTATAATGTCATGAAATATTTGCTCCTGGGTTCATGGTCTCAATGTAGTGTAGGTAAAACTGTAAAACAAATCAGAAAGAAAGCTTGTGTTACCAAGCAACGACCCAAACAATCACAGTGCATGTCATTAAAACTCTCAGCTGAGCTTTCTGTCAGACGGAATGTCAAAGCACAAGTTTAAAGTTATTTCTGTCTCTTCATCTTGAAGAGGGAGCGAAAGAAAATACAACAACATTTTTTTATATAATACTTTTACTGCAGGTTTCATTCCAATGGTGAAGTTTACAAATATATATTAATGGACACATTCTCTTAAATGAAGTTGCTGACCCAGAAATAAGATTTGATTTAGCAAAAACAACAGCTCAGCAGGGTATTCTTGCATTAAAACATTTTGCTGTTAATAATACCCTGGTGAAAGGCAAAGTTGCAAACTGAAATATTTAGAGGATGGAAGTACAAATGGCTGTGCCAGGCAATTCTCTTGAAGTTACAAAGCCACACCCACTATAAATCCAATTTTCTATAAATTTTATTTCTCCTACCTGCTGGGCCTTTGCAGTCTATTCGGATATTTACTGTATACCAGTACATTATTTTCTGCCCCTCAGGGTGACCCTATTTCAGACTAAAAATATCATTTATAGATCAACTATTATGTTTGTGGCTTCATGTACTGTATTCATAAAGAGAATGAAATAAATGAAGAGAAACATTTATTCTGGCATATAGAAACAGTTGCAGGAGATCAGCTCTGAATGCAAACACAAACAGAATACATTTTCAAAATAAAACTCAAAGTGAAATGTGGGATTGTCTTTACCGAATCGTGGCTTTCCTTTTACAGATTATCAGTCTATATTAAAACAGAGAGAGTGGAAACAATGAGTAAAGACCATTGTTCATTTTTCAGACTTACTGTAGACTGAATTATATACAGGATGGGAAATAGGCTCTTGCGTACCCTATATCACATCATTAGCCACATGGCCATTAGGGTATCAACATCACAATCTAATTCAGATTATGTCTGCTGTTGTGTTTAAAGAGAGTATTAACGTGGAACATTTTTATCTTACCCTAGCAGACGTGGGCCAGGGGTCTCAGTAGCTGCGGTGGGGGGAGTGTCACTCCCCCACATGGACATGGTGCATGGACACGCTCCCGCAGAAACTCGCTTTATTACCGCCGGAGTTATAATCTAATAACCCCACAGGCAAAACGCTGCACCACCGCCTGACTCCACTTCCAGGCCTCAAACTCTTCTATTAGGGAGATGGGCAAATGTCTGCCATTATTAGCAGGCATGGCACACTACATTAACTGGAGATGTAATTGTTTGTACACATTAACGAGGTGAAATGTCCGAAAACTAATGACATTATAATGATCAGTAATTCATTGCTATTAAAAAAAAAAAAAAAAACAGCCATTATAGTTGAGGGAGGTAGTGTTTAAAATGCAGTTCGGAGTTGCAGGCTGCAGTCCTTACTCCCAGTACTTTGTGCCGATTAAGGTGAGGTCAGGACGAGGACAAAATGAGCACCGCCATCAAAGGGTTTCCATTCCAGCTCAGCTATACTATGTTTTACGAACTCCATAGTCAATACTGCATTAAAATGTTTTCAGTGCAAACCTGGTGTTTGCCAAATGCTGCAAAAGACAGAGGCGAGGACTACTTCCAACCTTAATTAGTTTGTTTCTCTTTTAGGATAAATGCAAATCAGTCAAAACATTCTTTACATTGCAACATACATCCCTTAGAGCATTTATACTTTACTGGAGACAAGTGAACATCCTGTGGAATGTACACGGGAATGTCGCCCTGCCTTATTCCTGGGTATATGGTTCCAGGACCCCTGCGGATGTGCAAAAAGTGTGGATGCTCAGGACACATACAAAATGACGTAACTTTACCCTATACGTGTTCATAAGTTGAAACCCCACCTATATGTACCACTAAGAACTGCTAAAATCCACGTAATTAATGCTGACTACAGTATTCTATTATAGGCTTGCACGTGGGAATTTCAAATATTCTTTTTCGAGAATATTCAGGATTTTTTTTTATATTTTCAAACCGCGGTTGGGACAAAACTGCAGATGCCGTACCCACGGATAAGGCGGGCCGATTGTATTCAGTTTTGATTGAATTGCATTTATCCATAAAATAGATATAGTGTATTTAATGTAATTGCATCCAAGGGAGACAGGGAGAAAACTTAGATGAGCACCAAAAACCATAACTTTAGCTCTCCGCTCCATTAAGGTCTTCCAGCCTGGTACAGTCCTGGGGTTACGCTTTTACACTCCACTTCAGACAGCACGAACTCACCGCTGGGCAGATTTCTACCAGAATCCTTTTCAAACACGTCTGTACTGAAACTGGTATTTGGTGAGGCGGGGGTAAGATAAGCCAATCTGTCATGTAGCATTGAAACTGGTGTTGTAATGGCTGCGGTACAGACAACCAAAACACCACTTTAACAAAGGGGACACAGCCAATCCTGCCAATATGCAGCAGTTCCACTCACAGTAAATCTGAAATTCTAATATTCTCATTTCACAATACTTGTGATTATGGAGTCAGTGTCAATATGTTGTAGTTTACCTGAGTACATGTGACAAACACACAGAGAATGTGTGTGTGTGTGTGTGTGTGTGTGTGTGTGTGTGTGTGTGTGTGTGTGTGTGTGTGTGTGTGTGTGTGTTTATTTGTGAAATTTGCATTTTAAATGTGTCATACATCTCATAAAGAAACCCAGAGATTTACATCAGTGAAGGGGAGGGAAAACTGCTCTTTTTTTCTTTTCTTGAGGCAGACGGATGAAAGCTTTAAAGGGTTATGCAGCATGTATTTTTAGTTCTTATATCTTGCTGAATTATGAGAGAATTAACAGATTAACCCCACGGTTAGCAGACACGTGAAAATGAAATCTCGCTGTCATTAGTCTTCATTAATAGTCCATTGAAATGTGATTGCGCTCTTTATCATCTTAATGATATGACTCATTAAATCCCTCCATTTTTACTTTTTTTTGTGGAATGCAGGCAAACAGAGTGGGCCGTCAGAAACCAGCGGACCTGTAAGTACACTGAGTGTAGGTGTGTTTCCCAGGAGATGGACCACCTACTGCACTGCTAAAATACCAGCCTGGTACCATTATGAAAATGATACAAGAGCAGGGGCCTCCGGGTAGCTTACGCGCTAAAGACACTCATTCTGAAAGAAGGCGTTAGCGCTCAAGATCCAACCACCCCATTGCCGGCAATGGCTGGAGGTCCACATTGGTGGGGCCACATTTGGCTCAGCCTCACTGGGGAGTGAGGGAGGAAAAACTGGCTAGCCCTGTTGGTCTCATTGTTCTCTGGTAGCCAGCAAGGGATGCTAGCAGGAGATAAACAAGCTTGGTTGGGGAAAAGGTGGGGGGAGTTATATAATGATGTGGAGATCTAACACACTATGATTTTCATGTTTGTTTCCATAAGGATTACATTGTTTTGTATGTCCATATATAAAACCCATAATTATTAACATACAGACAGCTTGTATCTCCAAAGGAGTTACCAATAACAACAGAAACGTAGCCCATATTTACCAACCCATTTTCATTAAGTAACGTGCTTTTGAACCAGCTTTATTAGTCGTTAACTTACAAGACACTGACAGTGCGTGCAGCTGGATGATACAGATGATAGATGCTGTACAACTTTATTTAAAATGTGTCTCTATGCTGATAGCTGTATGTAGCTAATATACTTGTGCTAGCATTGAGGTGTGTGACTTGCTATTATTACACTCTTTAATTAAGTCTCCACTCCTTCACTGATAGCTGTGGGAGTGAGGTTGCAGTCTGTGGCGCATCTCTACCAATGTCTCTAAGGGTGGCTACGACATCCTGTTTTCCTCGATCGCAGAGCTTCCGGATCCTAAAAATAATTTCTCTTTCTGCCACCCAAAATAAAAAAGAACAGGATTCCTTTTTAGCCCTGGCTCTGATGTCATCAGTGGCCGTCACCTGAGCTTTCCGACCGTGGTGGAAAAAAGCAAAACGTTACACAGCTTTGCGTTGAGTGATAAACCCCTCCCTAAGTCTCTGTATTTTATTTTGCCTTCAGTTCAGTGATCGCATCAGACTTTAAGACAGAACAGAATGTGTCGGAACAAAGCAGAGAACACAAACAGTAAGAAATAGCGCTGTGCTCTGGTAATGCTGTCTGTGTGATTTTCTTCCCTCTCTGCACTCTGCCTTTCATTCAAAGATCATGGACCAGACCACCAGGCATGATCCAATAACCTTCCACCAATACTGTACTCTGCTATTCAAGGATGCCCTTAAATCTGTATCCTGAACCCCATTAAAAAATATCTCTACCCCCACCACCCCGCCGAACCAATTGGTAATATTGATGTCGGGGGGTCCAGTTCTGGAAAATGGAAAGCTCTAATCGTAGTTACGATTCAAACCGCATTCCTTTCAAACCACCGTAACGACATACATGTACTGTAACTCAGTAAGCATAGAACTTTGGAAATCTACCACTGATTTAAAAGTATTGACTTAAAAGTTCCAGTGTGAACTATGCTCTCTGTGTTCGAGGCAGAAATAGTTTCCCTCTGCAGCTGTGAATAAGCCTCCTCTCGAGCCTCCTCGGTGCCTTCCCTTACAGGACAGATTTCCTCATTGACTCAGGGTTCAACAGGGGCTTCACTAGTCTTTCTGTTAACTTGATGAATTAAACTAATTATTTGTGTCATTTGTCAGGAAATGCATAAACAAGAGATGGCATCACAAAATAAAGATTGATTGTTTGGTATAATTGGCTAACAACTAGGGCCGCGGCTCTACATTGTGTCCTTGTGCTCTGTTGCATGTAAGATTCTGCATCATGTAAAGTATTACATACGCTTCAATTGATCCCTTTAAATTTTAAATATATTCAAAAAGTACCAAGGAGGCTGATGATCACTTCCAGTTCACACAAATATCAATCTTGTTCAGAAAGGTCACAGTATTAACTTATTTATGGTTGCTGAATGCAAGTGAGGGTGCACCTTCACAAATACAATCAGGTTATGATTATTTATTGCGTTCATAAATAAGGCATAAAACATGCCTGACATGTCCATGAAAAAAAATGAAGATGCATTACAAAGTCCATTTAGGCACCTGAGAAAATAATATTTGATAAATATGAGCAAATCAATCAAGCGGTGCTGCCAACAGGTTTCCTCTCTCTAAAGGGACCGCCGGGCCTCTGGCACCTACACAAGCTCAGTGCCCAAGGAGCAAACAGGATAGCCCCATTAGCACGTAAACAATACTCCAGCATATCCCACGGATCCCAGGGCTTTGAAGTCTGCATGTGCCAGGCCTGTATGTTCTCAGTGCATACCAATGCAGGGACAGCCATATCCTGTAAACAATGTCCGGAGGCCAGGTGGCGAAAATATCTGTGGAGGGTGAGAAAGCAGTTTTACTAAAGAGGATGCTTCATGGCCTAGCAAATATAAGAAGAATGAGTATTAGTAAAAAACATTCTAACTGAAGAAAACCGTTGTCAGAGTGCCGGTTTAGAAGCAAAAAAAATCCAGACTTGCAGGTCTGGTTCAGTCAAAGTATGTGGAAGTGTCCATTTATGTCTCTGCAAACACAGGGTTAAGATTTGATCAAACACATTCAGTTTCTTTAAAGAAATACACAAATCAATGAAAACATACTCAAGTCTATTCAAGGGTATGTGCTATTCTTTTTCAAAATGAAAAGAGCACAATCCATTGGACATGTTTGCCTGTCGTCTGGTAAAATATACCACACTCAAAGGAAATTTTGTTGAAATGTATAATTCCATGGTTAACTTACGGCTTTGTGTTTGTGAAAAATGAAAGGTCACACTTGCCTTTATTGATAAGCCAACGTTAAGGACAACTGTTGAGTAAATCTCAACCCTCCCCCCATCAGGTCTGGTGTGAATGAAGATGAAGAATGTTGACACCCTCTTCTTCTTTTTTGAGGAGGTCAACAAGACTTTCGAGTGAAAAAACGTCAACAGCCTCTGTTGATTTGGCAAAGGTCCCACTTCTTCCTTCAACCCCTTCCTTTCCTCAGAAGAAACTATGTCGCCCTTTGTTTTCCTCTCTGAGTTCCGTTTGCACGAAGAACAAGGCTCAGATCCCACAACGGGAAGGAACCCCAGAAGACCCAGATACGAGCCAATTAGGGAAACATACCATGCCTGCAAAAAAAAAAAAAAAAAAAAACAAAACTGAGAAAGTTTGCAGAACAAACTCAGCTGAACTCATCAAAAAAACAACCAAGAGTTGAGAAAGAATTTTTTGGAAACATAGGGCCTATCTTTATAACTAACACTTACGAAAAAATAAAGTGTGTTTATCTGTGTGTGGGACAGGGGTGTCGGAGATAGAGGATTGTGGGAAAACGAGGTTAATTTCACTTAATCTGGAAATATTGGGTTGATCTTTTGGGCAATCCTCCAAAAACGCCGCCCCTTGTTAAAGTGATGGATTGACAGCTCAGGGGATACATCATTAAACTGTCTGTCAGCTAAATATAGCGTCTCTCGACACAAAGATGAATTTCACTCCCATTCTGCCAGAGCTTGAGGGAGCACCTCGGCGTTGGACTTCGTTGAGGTTGACTCATTGTGCGCTTTTTGACTGGCAACACTTTCCCCCCATCGGAGAACTCATATCTGAGGAAAGGAAAGGCAGTCTATGCTAACCGTGATCATTGCCTGAGGAAGACGTGTCACTTCACCGTCAGTCCCCTCTTTCGTCTCCAGTGTGCGAATGCGCTGGGCATGAATTATGATATCTATAGGTGTGTGTTTTTACTGGATTTGACAGTCAATACAAGAACAATGCTGGGTGAGTCCTAATGGAACATTCTGGAGAAAATAATTCCGAACTTTGCTCTTACCTCATCACTTAAAAGACAGTGCCTATTGTTCAACATGGAACGTGGAGGACTACTTAAACTACCAAGTTTTGTTTTGTTATATTCTTTTCTTAATAAACACATACATCTCTACATTGTGCATGGTATTTGGTATCTTCAGGGCTGGGTTTTGATTGAACGGCTAAAAAAAAGTTGCCGAAGTGCGACGGCAGCCAGTGTGCTGTAATCTTTTATCTCACATTATTTCGGGCGGACGGTTCCCTCTGCATTTTGCTCCGGCTCCAGAGAGAAGCACTGTGTGATTTGGTCCCCGGCCAATTTTCTTCACTTTGGCCAGACGCGCATTTTCCTGTCTGCAGTAAACAAGCCATTCAATAACTCTGTGACCACATCTTTTTATTTTTTCTTTTCTTCATTTTTTTCCAGTGCCACTACACTGTGGATATGTTATAAGAATTCTTTTCTTTTTTTTTTTTTTGCTGTTTCCCCCCATAAAAGCAGTGGGTGATTAAAACATAAAAACATACATGCTGAAATATTGTTTTGTCATATCCACAACATTCCTACATAAAGAAAGGGGAGCTTCTCTGTCCTTAAGTGACCTTATGAATATTTCAGGACTTGGTTTGCATGGAGGAAGTACTAGTAATGGAGAAGTAATAGTGGGTGTATAAGCCCAATACACTGGAAATCTCACTAGTATCTAAAGTGTGTGTATGCAAACACATGTGCACACACTCACTGTGGAAACATTTTGGCACAACAAGCCATCATTAGAATGAATGTATTCCCACTGCACCAATGGAATGAAATATGATTTAAATAGATACTTTGTAAGGCTCCATTTTTTAAATACCGGTGATACATTTGATTAAACTCTCCAGTAAGATATTTCAGTGAAAAGCAAACAGTTTAGCAGCCTTGGGGCTGTTTTATATATTCTGAGCCAAGTGGCCACACTGCATAAGTGACATGAATTCACTCTAAATGGAAGTGTGTACTGACTATATTGACTGTATCTCATTTTTGTCCACTTCACAATTTGTTAATTTTTAAAAATGCCATCAAAGTAGTAAAGATGAGAAACAAAACTGTGACAAAGACAACAGACAGCAATTGACAGCTACATCAAATAAAGTAGCTGCTTTAGCTAGCCAGCTAGCTAGTGAATGAAGTGTGCATGTTAGTGGGGCTAGCAATAACATGCAAGGCATTACTTAGTAAACAAGCTGTAGTTTCCAAGCAATCTGTGTCAGTCCTCTGTCAGGTAATCTATGTTAGCTGACAGCACATGCCTGTTATTCCTGAAGTACAGCTGACTACACATGTGCACAAGAGTCTGCTGTTCTGGAGTACAGCTGATACTACATATACGCTAGAGTCTGTTGTTCTAGAGTATAGCTGATAACATGGGAATACTGCTGCCTGTTGTTGAAGTGTAATGACTCAGTTATCCTGAAAACTCAATAGGCATAAAGACTGATAAAGACTGAAGCTTGTGGAGGCACACCAGCTGTTCCCAGATATTTTCACAAATTATAAAACAAACTTTAAAATGCCCGTAGCCTTCCTGTACACTCAAATATAGGGCCTTTGCTGTGTGTATGGCCAGTCTCTTTCAGAGCAGATGCTGTTCCATTTTACAATGAAAAGAGCACATTTCAAATGACACGACAAGACTGCTCATCTCTGGCAACATATAACATACGCAAAGACAATGATGTTATTTAATTATGTTATCACACACAATTAAATAAATTGTGTTTTGATTGAAGGGTATATGCCTTTAAATACACTAAGAGGGACTGATTGAGTCTAGCCCAGAACATTTATTTCCACATTATTGTATACTTAAATGTGAGAAAACCTAAAAATGTTACATGGGAACTTGGATATTACTATAACACCATCTTCTTTTGCCCCTGGTCAGTGTTTCA
>CM040753.1:5739883-5852383 GCA_022829145.1 Albula goreensis | reverse complement strand
AATAACGTTAATTTCAAATGATGAAGTTATCTTAAAGCCACAGGTGCATGTTTAATGTCACACACGTTACTGATATTAAAAACAGACCGCCCGGGTCAGGACGATCTGCATGTTTGAATCACGGTTTGTGAGGTCGTCCGTTATCGTCTCTGTTTAGTCGTCCACCGGTATTTTTTGCAGTAGAACCACAGGTATCTGTGAAGGAGTCGTCCCTGGGCAGAGTTAAAAGTGCTGATTCATTCTGTTTTACAAAGAAGGATTGCCGTCTGAGAGATTATATTTCTCATTAGGTGACTCTGTGTATGGCACCAACATTAGTATATATTGACTTTTCTGAACTGAACAAAACATTGCTCTCTTGGCTTTTTTAAAAAGTATGCAATTTATAAAACACACAAAAAGTGATGAATTAAAAACAATGAAATCCTTGTTGTGTCATTATCATCAAAGACTGCTCCCTAAGTATGCCAAAATAGCAAACCGTGCCGAAAAGCCAACCTGTTATTTTAAGCATTTTCACTCTTTAAATTTTTTCTTAAGGACACCACATTTATAATGTAAACTGGTTTCTTTTCTTTTTGCTCTCCACACGTTGTGGTTGGCAGGCCTTCCTCATCCATTGTTCTGAATAGGGGTATGGATCACTATCCGCGCTGCTACCATTTTACCCTGCAAATACACCCACAGAACGCAGGCTAAGTGCCCGACAGCAGGCACAGTGGACACACAATGTAATGAAGGCCAGGAACACAGCGCAGCTAATATCATTGGTCTGTACCAGAGCTGCCACTGGGGAAAGGGCTACATTTACAATCATATTTCAACCTGAGCAACAGCTAATAACCTCCAAAGCGTATGCTACATTTAAGAGTTAGCAGGAAGAGACAAAGTTTGCTTTTTTGTTTTTGTGTGCTTGGATGGCACCACAGGGACGGATTTTTACTACAATGCTAAAACGTTGCAGCGTGCTCCGACCTCACATTTTCATCTTCGGTTTTGTCACCTCACAAATTTTGCATGCTGGAAGTCCCGGAGTGAGCTGAATCGCCAAGCTGAGCACGTTCAAAGATGGCAATATCCTTTATACATAGAAAACAATGTCACCCCCGTTTTCTGCTTTGCATGTAACAGTTGTTTTGCATTCATGCCTCTACAAATTTTATAGAACTAGGGGACCTTACAACATGTGTAGAGAAGTTAACCTGCATCAAAATTGTGTGCATGAGCATGAGATAAATCTCTGCCACTTTATTTAAATTAAGGATGAGAACCCTCTCTTGGTTCTGAGTCTTTCTGAACCAGGCCATAGGTTTAAATGAGTCTGCTGAGTCGGGTCATGGGGAGAGGGGGTCACATCAGTTTGAGTGGAGCACATCGCAATACTCCAGTCATAAGCATTAAATGAAATAACAAGGACTGGCAGTTAAAATAATGGAGAGGCCTGTTAGGCGTGTGGAGGTCAGCCAATAGAGAGGGGCAGGGAGGTGTGCGGGGTGGGGGGAGTTGGTGTGTGTGTGTGACTGTGTGTGTGTATGTGAGAGAGTGTGCATGTGTGACTGTGTGTGTGTGTATGTGATGAGAGTGTGTGTGTGTGTGTGTGTGTGTATGTGATGTTTGACTGTGTGTGTGTGTATGTGAGAGAGTGTGCGTGAGAGCATGTGTGTGTGTGTGAGCGTGTGTGAGAGAGTGTGTATGTGAGAGAGTGTGCGTGAGTGACAGTGTGTGTGTCTGTGTGTGTGTGAGTGTGTGTGTGTGTGTGTGTGTGTGTGGCAGCGCTGGGAGTCCTGGAGCAGCTCGCTTGTCCAGCCATTTGCTTTTGCTGCATCATATTAAATTCATATTTCCAGCATTTTCCCTGAGTCAGGATTTCCCCCACTCCACTTTCTCATGTCAACACGTCCATCGTGTTTACGGCGGGCTGGCCGTTATTCACCATAATGAAAAAAAAATAAAAGGAGAGTAAATCTGCTGGATGTGTCCGCCAACACCCGCGCACGCCCACGCCCTCCTCGGCCCGGCCCTTCCTGCTCCCAGGAAATGACATATTTAGCAAAAATCTGCCGGGCGATCCAGAACCCTTTTATCGGTGCTGGCCTGTAAGTGCAGGGTCACCCATTTAAAGTCACCTTTACAACAACCATGGTGCAAAACCTGTTTTCTGTGTTTGTGTTATGACTGCTATTAGCCTGTTTCAGCAGAATCACCCATTAGCCACTGGTTGCTTTTATGATAAATGGCAGTTCTGTAGCATTATGGTGTCTGTACAGTTGAGGCTCCCAAATCGTGGGGGTTATGGGCTCAGCCACCTCCCACATTATACATTAATATTGTACATAGATATTTATGCATTTATGACTACGCAAAACTGCGAAGCTCCCAAGAAATGCAGCCATTTAACTGTTTTTTGCTGACCCGCGAAAAATCGAAGCCATAATGTGGAAAGCCGCAGTGTGGTAGGGTCACTGTATAGTCTTTGCTCATAAGAAGTATTAATCATAAACCAATTCGATCAAGCCACATGAAATAATAATTCATTACACTCAAACAGCAGAAAGCTGGAGGATGAACGGTGCATTCGGGTTGGCCTCATCAAGTATATGGTCACCTTGGCTGAAAATTAGTTAATCCATGGTTTACACTGAAGTTAAAATGAGTTTGTATGGTATGCACACAGGTTACTTTATCACCATGTTGCTGCTTGAGCTTACTAAGGCAACCATGCATCCAGTTTTGCTTGCAATGGGCACGGCCTCTTCAAATGTCCATCTGGCCTCCAGTCAAATTTGTCAAATATTCAAATGTTTAATGATTTTTGATTTTTGTTTTCAAGATTTGATTATTTGTACTTGGCTTCTAACCAGCAATATTAAACATATGCACATTTATTAATACGTTGAAAATTTGAAATATGGACCTGGTCATCAATATCATGTATCCTTCAGGGGTGTCCCTCCTGGCTGTCCTCCATTCTGACAGTCCTGCTGGTCAGGCTGTAGTGTGTGAGTAAACCACAGCCTATCTCAGATATGTTGCATTAAAATATTTAGGCCCAACATGTTGGTATTTCACAGGCTGTTTTATCCCCCTGTCTCTTTAACCCTGGAGAACCATTGGAGATGCAATAAAATGACACAGAAATCAAAGGTTAGCAAACAATCCTTGTTAGAAACACCATGGCTGTGTCTCCATTGCAGGGCAGTAACCTCTGACCCCAGCAATGGGAATGAAACAGGAACCTCAATAGGAAATGAGTTGTAGACACACTTTGAATGTACAATTAGGCAAGGCAGCAACGTCTTTGTCTTGCTGGCTCGCTACTTTATGGTTTATAATAACATGTTATCCAACTGACATATGCCGATGAAAACGCAATGCAAAGCCCAGCTACACCTCCATGTTTACAGAGTCAAGACATGCAAGTGGGTGACATGAAAACTATCATGCTATCCCATCAAAGACTGGCAAAAATGTATACAGTGTGAAACCGAACTGGCCTGGTGGTGATGCTTTATGAAACAAAAAATAAATCTGAGATAACAAATGCACTTCCGTTCGGATGCCAGACAAAGAAGATGTGAGAACAACGCTGAACAGATGGGGCAAACAAGCAAATCCCCCATCACTCAAGACTGTTTTGTGTTTGTTGCATTTTATCATTTTACTCTGAGACAAATCATTCAATCCACAGCTCTTTTAAATGCAATTTGCATTCAGTTACACACTCCAAAGTATGCAAGCATTGGACTTGTCAGAGCTTGTCAATCAATGCATTTGAATGACACCAGATTATTACACCTGTCAAGCCGTGTAAGAGACACATTGCAAATAAATCTACAAATATCCCTCTAATTATGAGGTTACGTTACTGTCAAGCCATTCATATTCAGAAATTTTTAAAACTGAACAGGATTTCAGTTTTTGATTTAATTTTGCAGCATTCTGGTTAGTTAAAATGTTGGCTTAGTGTTGATGTTTATTTTTTTTAGAGAGAGAAAAAAACTCACACTCACAACGGTTTAGTAAATGCAGCTCAGAGAAATGTTTTCACATTGCACAATGCCTTATAAAATGCCATCCAGGTTGGGTGCAGGGCGTTATTTTTATTCTTCACAATGTGCCAGGTGGGAGAAGGTTCAGTTCTTTAAACGGCTGGTGGGTGCAGTAAAAAAAACAAAAAAAACAAACACAAAACACAAACAAACGAGGCTGACCTGCACATCACAGCAGACTGTACTGACATCATTTGCCAGAAGAGACTTATTTTAGGCACTATAAATACACTGCAGAAACTCTGCACCTCCTGGACGGCAGAATCAGAATATCAGGAATATCGGATTCCTAATGAGAGCGTTATTTCTGATGGGAGTCTCTGTTAGTGCTGCACTTGGTCTTCGCTTTGCCTGTAACGCACCAGTAATGAAGGGGAAAAAGTAGCTGATCTAATTGGCCCGGAATCGCACCATCCCCACCAATGGACATTTGTTCATTTTTACCTATCCTCTTTAAATCTGCCCTGCAGGTGAGACCCTGCCTTTCCACGATACAAGCACAAATCACGTGGACACTAAAGCCCTCAGTCACTACTGTTAACTTGACTGCATTATCAGAGCAAATTAAAATGAGAGGATAGTTGAAAATGTCTGGGTTGAAGTGAAATAATACAGTTGAAGAAGGAAGTTGACTCCTAGAGTGACCCGTGATATGGAGACATGAGATTATATTTACTTATAAGAGTTTGCTGTGAAATTCATTGGTATAATTCAGAGAAATCAGATAGCACTGATTGTGCTTTCACCAATTAATACGAAAAGAATGACGTGTCAATTCATTGAAGAAACTATCCTTTTACCCAAAGAGTTCTTGTTAATTCAGTTTAATTTATAACCACTTGTATAACCAGAACAACCAACCAATGTATTTAAGAATCTGTGTCATACTGTACAGTCACCCCATCACCTCCAACTGTAAAAAAAAATTTTACAGCTGCACATTTAGCATAGCATTGATTTCACGGATAAAACGGTTTGTAGCATTCCCTTATCTTGAATGCAGTCCTGGTTAATATAAGCCTGTTGGGGTCAGACAGCTGCTGACTTCATCCTGCGATATTTTGGTAAAAGGTAGGAGTCTGTAATTGAGAGGGAAAATTATACTCCTGTCTGCGGTGTTAGGTAGAAATTGTGACTCTGTCTTACCTCCAGGATCCTCCATCTCCCCTGGAGGTAACACATGAGGTTGATCTTACTCAGTGTATAATTACGAAGGCTGCTAAGTGTCCAATCTGAAATTTTGTTCCTCAGGTAGGTTTGACACCCATCCCAGGACTGTGTCCTCTGTGTGGGAAAATATTTATTATTTCCCAGATTTTGATCAAGCTATTCTTTTGTTTGAAATCATGCTCACAACTGCATCCTCACATGCCCCCAACACCCCCCCTCCCAAAAAAAAAAAAAAACACACAAATGGTCCCACCCCACATCCCTCCAGCTGTGCCGGAATTTCATAATAAAGAGACGGCAACCTTATGCTCACATCGTCAATTTCAACATACTTCCCCCTTTTTTTTTCTGGTCCGACATACAACAAGATTTGAAACATCACAAACAATGGCTCCAATGATGACAACAGCTGCAGAGAGGTCGATGCACTCCATCACTATCACGGCTCTCACACGTGGCTCTAATGAACTGAACTGCACTTATATTTGAATCAAATGATCAAATGAAGTGAGCGTGAAAATACCCTGGGAGAGCCGGAACACTCTGGGCGAGGGTCACTGATAATGAGCCACCTCTCCTGGGGAGGACTGGAAGGGATGAGAACTTACACAAATTTAAACCATACACTTTCTGTTGTCGTAAATGCGCTGAATGTAAAAAACTACACGTTAATGTAACAAATGTTTTGCATAATAAATATTAATTGGGTGATGGATACATGGATGTTTCAATCACAGGAATCACTCGGTTTCACTGCTAGCGGTTCTTTTTGCAGCAACTCCATTCCAGGCTAATTAATTGTGATTGCGAGTGAGAGTGTGGGTGTTGAAGGTAGAAATCCTGAGTCACCGATTGGACAAGGAGCTCAAGCATAGCTAATTAAGTCTCAAGCTTAACTGTAGGAGCGTGACACCTGAAAAGAAGGGTGTGATGTTCTGACGAGGAATAGAAATTTAGCCATTTTATTGTGGTTGATTTAAAATTAATTGTGCTTTTTGTAATTGGCTCCATTTCCTGTCCTGTTGGCAGTGAATCTCTCAGCGTCATAACTTTAAATTAAGATATAATAAGGGTCCAGGGATATTTCACCACATCCAAATGGGTATTTCATTTGAATAACACTATGTTGTAATGTAATAAATAAACGAAGAATGTAACTTACTCTCCACTTTCTGCTGTAAACCTGAGCTCCACCTTGTGGCTCAGGTGTAATAAACAAATATCAGCAGTGAATTTTCACGTGCGCTGTTCTGTCATAGGAAATGATTTAATTGCCCTCTCACAAGCATAACATTGTATTTGGGTTTGTTTTGCTTGGCCCCACAGACTGACCACTGTGAAACATTGATTAATCGAACGTAAGTGCAACAGTGTACAGCAAACTTATCTCTGCAACTGTAACATGGTGAGAAAATGTTTTGCTGTGTAATATGGAGGCTATGGACTGTGTTGAAAAAGCTCTGAGTCCATGACCTCTCATGCTTTTACTGGAAACAGATAGCAATACTAGGATGCCAAAACATCCTAAAGATTTACAGTTTAAAAAATCCACTTGAAGATTCGAAAACTGGATGTAAACTTAGGATTCCTATGGATATTATCTTATAATTCCTAAAGTATTATACCTGTGCTACCTGATGTTGCACCTGATCCATTATTCAGCTTTACTGATCATGGCTGTAGGACACACACAGAGGGCATTGATTTCCACTGTTTCTTCATTTGTTTTTCCTTCTTGAATGCATGTCCAGCATTACCGTTTGTTTGTGCACCCGAGTCACGGCGTAGGCGATCTGCGTCTGCATCTTCACGGGGTGCTGGAGAGCCGTAAAAGACCACATGGTAAACATATTAAGCATGTGAAGTGAACTTGCTTGTTATTTCAGATAAGTGTCTGTGGCGATCTAGGGCAAAGGTCAGCGGAGTCTGAGCTGCTCATTTAAAGCAGAGGGAAAAAAAAACACAAAGAAGGAATGGCCGAGCAGTCTTCCTGAGACTCTGTTGGCCGGAGTAATTGGAAAACTTTTTTTTTTTTTTTTTTTTCTTTTGGTGACTAAACAGGAAAGTCTGAGTATGTGAATGGCCATGAGGCCCTCTCTGGGGAATGAAGGGGTCACATTATCTTTAGAGACCGAGTGTTGCTGAAATCCCTCTGAGATATGAAGGATATTCCCTACATCCCTGTTACCGGCAACATCGTCACTGTAAACTGAGACACAGAGAGAGAGAGAGAGAGAGAGAGAGAGAGAGAGAGAGAGACAGACAGAGAGAGAGAGAGAGAGACAGAGGAGAGACAGAGAGAGAGAGAGAAAGAGGAGAGACAGAGAGAGAGAGAGAGAGAGAGAGAGAGAGAGAGGGGAGAGAGAGAGAGAGAGAGAGAGAGGAGAGACAGAGAGAGAGACAGAGAGAGAGGAGAGAGAGAGAGAGAAACAGGGACAGAGAAAGAGAGGAAGGGGAGAAAGAGAAAGAGGAGAGAGAGAGCGAGAGAGAGAGAAACAGGGACAGAGAAAGAGAGGAAGGGGAGAAAGAGGAGAGACAGAGAGAGAGAGACAGTTATCTGTTTTATGTAATACTTTATATATTCTGTGTATATTTTCTTTGGCAATACCTCTACTGTTGCCCTACCAATACAGCACAATTTAATTTAATTGACAAAGAGAGAGCGAGAGAGAGAGAGCGAAAGAGGGATGAGGTACAGTAAAACAAATTGAGATGGTGGGTTAGAGGAATAATCTGGAAAGACTTGTGAAGAGACATTGTACATTTCGTTAAAAGATGACTACAGCACCAACACAGAGAAGATGATAGGCTGCAGGCCGAAGCGGCTGATCTCCTGAAGCCAGCACAGGTTTATTAGAAGGATCATATGACGGCACAAGGCCCAATGTGTAAAGCTGAGGGGGCGCTAAGAGGGATCCCGGCCCTCATTCACATCTGTCCCGATACACGGGAGCCTCTCTCCCTGCGTGCAGCGCGTGCCGCCGTTTTACATAAGCCGGCTGAGCTACACCCTGTCCCATTCCTCCACAGCGGGCAGCAGAGCTGAGGAGCTGAGGATCAGCAAAACAAGCCCCCGCTCCACATCCTGCTCCCGCTTACGCTAACACATCCTACGGCTCTGGAGGAGCGCTGGGGCGCACCATTCCGGTTCTGATCCCCCCTCTCAAATCCCGCCACCCCTGCCTTCCCCTTCCCCGCCCCGGGACTCAGAGCCACATCTCTGCTGAACTGAAGAGCGCTGGGATGAACCCCCCGCCCCCCCCACTCCCCATCTCTCACTGCTCCTTGATTTTCACTTACCACACTGGAGATTATGTCCTGCTATTGACAGAGCTACATTGAGCATACCAATTTGTGCATACCAAACTGATAGTTATTGAGAGTGTGATGTTTTATTGAGGCAAAAAAATGAACTCATATCTCCTCATTTTAAAACGATTAATTTTTATTGTTGGATGTGCAGGGCAGTCACTCTGGGCAGTATGCTGGTAATGTATATGGAATTGAATGAATGTAAAAATTTGACTGAGAGTACACCAAAAATAACTTGTAAAAGCAAGAGTAAAGCGACACCCCATTCCAGCGGGGGGCAGTATAGCAATCTTTCATCTATTCAGAACCTAAAGGCAAATTTATTTTAGATGCACTTACCTGAAATTTCACAACTCCCTGATGGAGTGAACAGAAAAAGGGTTTTTAGCACTGTGCGGCTCAACACCTCCCTACACTACGTGTCAGAGCCAAAGTTACAAAGCTGTAGTTTGGCTCTTTGTTATCTACCATTTTGATTGCAAGCTAGGGCACATTTATTCACATTTATTCACAACTAGCTAGACTGTTCTCACTTTTAAACAAGATATTTCTGTCAAGACAAATCACAGCATTTCATTTTACTGAAACAGTAATGGGAGACATGATTCTGCACCTAATGTCTGGATATCGTATCCTCTGCATCAGTTCATCCCGGCTTGAATTATTCAGTGATGTCACCAGAAACTGATGCTCACATAAATATTGAGTATAAACTGGCATTAAGTCCTGCATGTTAACCAGATACTGATATCTTGTCACCTGTTTACTCTCCTGAAGGCCAGAATCTTGAGCAACGTGACACTACCATCATCTGAATATCTACCCTTTTTTATTTTGGGGAGGATATCATTTTATGTCAATATGTTGACGTGTGAGCTGGGGACCATAAACAGGTATTTTGTTGTAACACCATTTAATATTATTTAGCTGTTTGTAATGTGGTTTAACTAAGTAGTTATAACTAAGTAATTAATAGCCCCTAAAGCTGGAGGATTGTAAATACCTGAATACTTTTATCTTGCTTTTATCAGGTAACATAGCATGGGACTGGGGAATATCATGAATAAATATCACAGTCAGTAAACGTGTTACTTGGCAGAGCTGGTGAATTACATTCCACAAAAATTACACAGTCAAAACAGTCACATTCAAAGGAGCATTTATAGATGTTTTATTTGTGTATGCGCACACACACACACACACACACACACACACACACACACACACACACACACACACACACACACACACACACACACACACACACACACACACACACACACACACACACACACACACACACACACACACATATATCTTATGATTCTCCCAAACATGTTCATGATTCTAAAACTTGAATGAATCTCTCAACACAGGAAATTCACCGGTTTTCAAAATTCACATGCTTCTTGTGGAAGCAGCGCTTTCCAATGAGAAAAATCGAGGGTGTAGGTGGTTATAGAATACCTTGGAATGTAATGAATATCACTGCTATTTAGGATGTGTGTCGCACATTCTGAAGGTGTATCAAATGCTGCACCAAATGAAATAGTTGAGCAATACACAGTAACACGCAGAAGTTCAACGGATATCTCAAAGTAGGTTTGAGGAATCATAGAGAACAATAGCTGATGTACCAGCATGGAATGTCTGTGGCTAGCATTGCGGCGGAGGTTTTTCCTGTGCCGTGATATACTCAACACAGGAAATCTAGAAGCAGGACACAACAATAACAGTGGTTATTGTATTACTGTATTATTAATGAGTTAAGTTGAAGAGGAAGAGCCCCACCTTTGGTCCTGACCGACACCAGTCAGCTGAGTCTGTAACGGAATGCATGACCTCTCTTCCGTGTGCGAGGCGGTTTCTGCACCCGTCTTCCAGCTCCTCCTTTCCTTCATATTCAGCTTCCTCTGGCTGGAAAAATTGACCACCTGTAAACTGCAGACCGTCTGAAAGCCTGTCTCCTCATTCCTCGGAACATACAGAGGACAGACAGAACAATGGAAAGAACAAATGAAAAATTACCCTGTATATCGAAGCAACTAAATTACAATTAAAAAGTAGTCAACTTTTCAACTTCAAGAGTAATTACCAATGTCTGTCTACTGGAGAGAGCAATTTAATTCAGCTCTTAAATGTGGCCAAATTGCAGTTGCAGGTGTATCAGTCACAGACATGGAAGAAAATATTTAACCTGTGAAGAGAAATAATTTCAAAGATTATGACAGAATATAGCAAGCAAGGAAAAACTACACCTGGAAAGAGAAACGATGCTAGAAACTCAAAGCTCATCAACAGAGATATCCAGGCACTGAACGGACTGGTATAAAAACACGATCTAGCCATCTTTGCTAAACTGATACTTTTTGTAGGGCTGCCATTCAGAAACTGTTTCTAGGGCCAATGTATGTACAAATGGGGAATAGCAAGTAAATTTCAGGATCTGAAGAAATAATTTAGCGATGGGTACTGATGTGGTAGTGAGCGTCTGGCCTTGAATTTCCATTGGATTGGTTAGAAAACAACATTTACATTCACTGCGCACTTTGAAGAATATGAATCATGGGTTTAGCATATCGAACTGAATTATAAACATATTTTTGGTATGTGTTGTAATGTTTTAGACAAAGCACAAATGTCCTTTGTGTAGGGAAACTCGCACAGACACTGTACATGTCAGGCTGGGCATTTTTTAAATTGCTCATGAAGTGATTATGCTTTATAGAAACATTTTAAATAGAATGAGTCACATTTAAATTACTTACCCACATTCATTGTAATGTTTCAACACAATTCAGTTGATAGGAGTGACACAACCCAAACTTGTTTCAAAATAAAACACGAAAGTATGACCTCTAAAATCAGTATCAACTAAAGATTTGCACACATAACATTCACTCAAAGAGTAAAATCACTGTTTTCACCCCTTTTTTCCCCAATGTTAAGACATTAAAACTGTTTGATCCGTTGATAGCTTTTGACATATGTATTTAATCTCATCTTTTCAGTCACAAAAAGCAGCTCATTTATCCAAAGAGAAAAAAAGAAAGCATTGATGGAGATTCTTTCCAGTTTTAATTTTCTGTTGTGTGTGTGTGTGTGTGTGTGTGTGTGTGTATACTCAGTCCATGGATCTGAATGCAGAGTCAGAATGGAGCTGAATGATGAATGCGGAAAAGAACACTGGTGCATTGTGGATCATCGTGTAGCCTGCTGTTTCACACAAATCTATTGTTGAGCAAGAAACATTATAGTTATTTTCAAGAAAATGACATGTAATGAAGGACCAAACAGAAAAATCACCTTTTCCTCACCTCCAGCAGTGAAATATAAAAACTCATCTTGACTTGACAAAATATTTTAATAGCCAAAAAAATTAAGTGAGAAGAAATTAACCTGCGTGAACATGTCATGCTCTTCAAAAAAGTGTTATTTTCTACTGCAGTCTAACGCTGAGAGTTCTCAACTGTGGGGACAGCATGGTAATGTGCAAAAAGAAAAAGAGAAAAAAAAGGACGAAAAGTTAGCTGTGAAAAAATCAATTTCAAATCAAACTGTTGTATGGGATTGTTTTGCATTCACGCTCAGGAGTGGAAGATAGAATATAATGTTCTCTGGCACCAGGCACTGCAATGCATTTAATCAGACTCACCTTGAGCTGAGTACAGCTGTAAATTAGGAATTTAATTTCATGGTTCTCTCATCAAATAAGCCAAAAGCCAAACCTTTCAGTGGTTAAGGAATGGGGTAGGTGAAGTGGGGATGGGGTGTGTGTGTGTGTGTGTGTATGAGAGAGCACCTTACGTAACACACTGGAGAAATGAAAAACCGAGGAGATGGGCAGGCAGGGGAGCACAATAAAGCTCCACTGCCCTGTTTGCCATCAAAGCGTCTGCTGAAACTAATTATGACACTAATGCCCAAAGAGACGGACACACCTGAGACAGGGCCCGGTTCCCCTGGATCCCGGCTCCTCAAGCGTCACACAGAGAAACAGCCATCCCCGTTCTATTCATTAAAGGATGGAAATAAACATTCCTGGTGCGAGAATGCAATTAGGGCTACGTTTCTCCTCCTGAAACAGCACAAAATGCGGCCCATTTAAAAGACGCAATTAAAAAGTAATTACTTTCAATTAATGCATTAATCTGGAAATGCTGAAGTGCACCAAGGCGAGCCCCCCTCGCTCCCCCCAAAGTATTCATCTCACTTTGTCCCTTTGAAATCAACTGATCCCGCTGCCGTCGAACCCTGGACGTTCATTCAGTGCTGGAGCTAAAGGGGAGTGGCGGCCGCTGGCATCCATGACCCGGCTCTGTGACTGGGATCTGGGCCTTCTGCGCACCTCCCAGTCACAGCCTCTCACAGTAGCGTTTACGTTCACCATCGACGACGGGCAAGAGACGCCAAACGCCCGCTGAATTGGATGTAAGATCTTAATTAGGAGGAAGATTTTTTTCTTCTTTTCCTGCATCTTTCTCTTTTTTTGTGGGGGTTGTGTAAGAGCTTCTGCCTGGTGGGCTGCGGTCTCGGTGTGGGCCGCGCAGCCATAGCAAATGTTCTATTGCCCTCTGCTGTTCCACTGTCTGCCACACAAGCAAGAGGATCCCACATTTCACTCAGGGATGTGCGTCGGCCCTGTCCGTCTCTGTCATCCGCGTACGCGCTTGCAACTGTGCTCGCTGCCGTCAGTGACAACCAGCGTTCCCTCCAAAACGCCTCTGATAGCCAATCCCAGGCCTCACATGGAGCTTTGATCGTCAGGCCCGATCACATTATTTTTATTCCGCAGGACGGCGATCGCACCCACGCAGCGCTGCAGTCTCCCGCATTACCACACCTTCCTTACTCCCATCAGTGACTGAATGACTGACAGCTGCAGTGAAGGACAGCGCTGACTGGTGAATGGAGGAATGGTCTTTTTTAACAGAGGGCCGAGGCTTTGACTTCTCAGTGGGCTCCTTCCATTATACCCTTGGGCAGTGTGTATATACTGAGCCAATCCAGGAAATTCTATCTACAAATGAATAAAATGGAATTTATGTAGCATATAGTAATTCACCATGGATAAGGGATCTGCAAAGCAAATTTGCAATTCTCTGAAGAGGGGTGCTGCAGAGAGCCGTACGATTTTTCTGGCCTTCTTGGTGCAATGGATCCATGAATTCTGCAACACAGGCTGATTGGGCCATAATTGATAACGTTATATACTTAAACGGCCGTATGACGCAGACAATTATGTGATGGACTACAGAGACAGTGAGAAAGAATCATAAAAAAACAGATGTAATTATATTCACATCTTCATAATTCATATCTTCTGAATTATTTTTATACTGGAAAATGAAAATTGTTTGTCATCCTTTTCACGAAAGTACGGTTACATTCAATCAAACATTTTTATCCTTAAGGGCTACATGATTCAATTTTAGAATGAGAAGAGCATAATTGCTTGCTTCCCATAAAATATAACATACTCAGAGAAAATGGTGTTGCAGTGTAAAGTCTGTTTTGATTGAATTGCATGTCCTTAAAGAGATGAAGTGCATTTGAATGAATCTTGCCAATTCTTAGGTGCAAGTAGTAAAGATTATTATTCAAAACACTGTTTGAATACATAGACAATTTTCACATCATGTTATCTTAAGGAAAAACTGGCTGCCAGTTGTGTTATTTGTACATATTTTTAGGTAATGGTTTCATTTAATTCATTTTTCTTCTTGGCATTCGTTTACAAACCATGACAAGAAAATGCAAATACAGTGTGCGTAGTATTCTACTGGGTGTCTCATTTAAATATGTCTGAAAATATCATCAGGGAAGAAAAACTGCAAGGTAAAGTTCTGTTCCACAGGAAAAAAAAGAACCTTTTATTTTCTGGTCCAAAGGTTACTTGAAAAGTGCTTACTCAGGCGTTTCTAACCTGGATTTCTGACAGAGGAAGGACCTTTTGAAGACTCCAAGCCTTTGAAGTCTTTTAACCACAGGCATTATGCGTATGCAATTAATAAATGATTTGCATACGACGAAACTTGGGTACTTAGTCAATGTTCTTGGGATGGGAAACTTGAGACAAAACAACAACACCAACCATTAAAAAGTGAGCTCTTGCAAATGTAAGGCTTGCTTTAAATTCTAAAAACATTAGCAGCTAATTATCCACTAATTGCCAATATTTTAGCAGGTGTTTGTACTTAACTACCAGCAAACCTGAGCAGAGAGGGCTCATCTCAGTATTGTCAGCTGAATTGGCTTCGGTCCTGTGTGCGTACGCATCAGTCCACTCCGATATGCAAACTCGTTATTAATGCTAATAGTCTGTCATTTGGAGTCAGCCAGAAATTGTTTACATTTCAAAACTGACCTATTTTCTCCCATTATGAATAATCTGTGGCCTGGTATTAATAGTTTTTTCTTTTTTTTTTTTGCGCGTTTGTCCATCACCTCCGAGTGCATTTTACGACGATGGCCTGATTTATTCGCGTCATGGGCAGGCACATAGGACATCATTTGTATCGTGCAAATTTGGTGTTAGGCCTGTGTTCTCCAGATTTTATAATGCTCTGAAAACAGAATGCAGGTAAAGAAAGGAGATCTGTTTTTAAAGTCGGCTTTAATATTCTTCGCTAAAGCACAGTTTATTCCGGCGTGTTTTTAGCTGACAAAAAGCATTTTGTGTTTTAAGATAACTATTTTTCCACACCACAGGAACAAGAACAGTTTATGAGACTCCTTTACCTTTACAGAAGATGTTTGCACGAATACATTTGAATATTTTAAGAATAACTTGGATAACCACATCAAAACAAACAAAAAAGTTCAATAGATTTTTTTCCCTGTTTCCTATCTCTCCTGCAGGCTTTGAAATAAAGTAAACAACCATATATATAAAATCTCCCTCAGAGATTTTTTTTTCTATGCAAAACTGCTGAGCAAACCCTCCCCGTACCCTTGTAAAAAAAAAAAAAAAAAAAAAAGACAGAATTGAAGAACTCCAGGGAGAAAAATATAGGTAAAGCTTTTCAGAGGAGTGTGAGATCCTCCCTGCTCTCTTTTCATTTTCTTCTTCAGTGTATGGCATTGTTCCCGCTGGCCCCTGGGGTCTGCACAGTCTGAACTCAATATCGCGTCTGACCCTGAAAGATCATGTGAGTTCAATCAAGGTGAGCATGGAGCATGGCAGCACACATGGACACAGACACTGTTTCTTACAGGGATCCAGGAAAAAAAACCATGTGTGTGTGTGTGTGTGTGTGTGTGTGTATGTGTGAGTGTGTAAACATGACTCCCCTGTATATAAGGTTGTATGAACATTTTTAATCACACATTGTGGGTTAAAACTTGCATTTGTGCGTGTTTCTTTTTGCATCTGAGTGTGGTTATACTCGTATTTGTTTGCTTATGTACGTATGTTTATGATTTTGAGTCAAATCTATGTTTCTGACCTGTCAGAGAGACTCTGAGCACTGTTACCAGCAGGTGCTGAAGCACAGGTTGATTTGCTCCAAACATCTCACTGCAGCTATCTTAATTTGTTCATAGCACTATACAAACCCTCTGATATTTGAAGGAATCAACTATCGCCTGACAAACAGAACTCACCCTGTATGACTGCTGCTGCCAACACTTCAGACAAGCAGTTGGCATTAAATAATAACTTATAGACAATAGGTTTTGTGATTTCTGTTGGAATTTTCTGTTACAAAACAGAGGAAATTTGGAACTTTTTTTTCCAACAGAATGCAATGGGTGCTTATGTGGCAATAAAAGACCCATATCGCATTTCGAGATGCACTACAGCTGACACTGGTCCTGATCCTCCCAGAATCATGGGGGGAGTGGGGGATAATGGCCATGGCCCCCTCCCTGGCTGGGGCTACAGTCAGCAGCTGGCACAGGATCAAAAGAAACGCGGTGCCCGAGTCCATTCCAATTATAACAGCACACACTATCAACTACAAATACAAATAGCATGTAACTGATAGCGCTTGTGGTCTAAATGATTGCTGCCAGTATGCAGCCAGAATGTTAATTAGGATACCTTTTGCTACAGGCTATTCAGGGAATAGTCTCTTATCTACACAATCCCCCCATGAAAAAGGCGGAGAGAGGGAGAGAGAGAAAATCCACAAGCCCACTTGACTCAATTCAAGGACGAATTATAATAAATAAATCCTCGTCTTTGCTCTTGGCCAATATCCATGTTAATTACTATCCCCTAAAAAAGGAATAATACACAAATCACACATATTAAATAAAGTATACACCCCTAAACAAATTTGTTTAACATGTTTCAGTGAATGTGGGTGGCCCTGGCTATAAGCTAATATATTTTTTGTCTGTATATTTGATTTAGGAGGCTACGCAACATGTATTAAAAACTGAATTCTAAAAAAGTCGCAGTATTTTAATTGTGAGATATGAGACGTTCCAAATAAATTCATCATTCAAATAACCATGGGAATATCTTCTTAAGCTTGCTGTGAAATTGAGATTTTGTGCAGTAGTTGTACAAAAACACAGGGAGAAATGAAGCTCCACTCCATATTCCTAGAGAACTGCACTCCACCACAGCTTTTACGTAAGGTCAGGACATCATTAGCCTGTTTTTTTAGTATTTGGGCAGGTATTTGTGTGTACAATGCATTTTCCTAACATCAGTGATTACAGTTGCTTAATTATTGAGATCAATGTTTATTTTCATGTCCATTTTGCTCACACTATACCAAAGCATTCATGGGATTTTAAACTTCCTGGCTACATGTAGCCCTGCATTAGCTCCTGGTTTAGCAATGACCATGCTTTTGGGCACAATCACAATGCCCTATCTGGAATCAGAACACGCAGTCTTTAGGTTAGTTGCATTGTCATTTCCCTGCATGCTTCACAGTCATTGTTACATTTGCACTGAAGCACGTGGAGTACTGCGGTGCCCATTCTGTGCAGATGCCCTCTGGTGTTTGTTTTTGGTATTGCGGCCAGGGCCATGCTGAATAGCAGTGGTTGGAAGAGGAAACGGTAGTCTAGCTGGAGGCACATACCGTTCACAGCGGGACATGTCAACCACCAGTATAGAAGGAAAACGTGAATGACATACAGAGATGGGACTCTCAGCCACTCATCTCATCCCAGATACCAGCAATGAATATGAGGAAACCTGTGAACCACTGACCACATAATTGATTGCATTTATATCCTTAAAACAAGTGTATGTAATCAGGAAATCTGAAGTGTGAGTGTGTTTATGGTTTTGTGTGTGTGTGTGTGTGTGTGTGTGTGTGTGTGTAAAAATACTCCAGAAAGGAATAATATATTAATTGGTGCTCACTGATGACACAGATCATCTCTTTGTACTTAAAAATAAAATATACATGTTACACTTGTGATGATTTAAAATACTTTTGTGCAATGTAATTACTTTTTGCCGTTACATATTTGTAGTGTTGATATAAACTCCACTTCTGATCAACTGAGAAAGTGCAGACTGAAAACAAAGTTGGGTCTGTATTAGTTTTGGCCTATAGCATGCTGAACAGAGCACAGATTGACATCAACCTCAGCGCTGTTTCCGCTCCTGACATTCAGAGCTACTGTGCTGCTGTAAACTGTCAACCATCAATTCAAAATTTGACAGACAAGACAACACTGTGCGTTTTGTCTCACAACACTCCCGGATTTTCTGAACAAAGGCTAAGAATTTGAAGGAAATTCTCCGCACCCTGTTCCACAGATGCATGGGCAGCTTCTGAATAATTCAGCTCTGGACATTGTTTTGCCTGTCTGTACTCGGATTGAGTAATCTGTGCATCGTTTATCTTTAAAAACACTGTTTTTTGTGTGATTTTTGTCACAGCAAATTTCACTTCATGACAGTTTAGATTGAATCCATTGTTGCGACATCACTGTTTAACTTTACTTCTGTGAAACTAATGAGAAATATTTTTGTAATAACCCTGCCAGCAATTACTCAAGGTAAAATATTCCATTTGACCTATACACTGTGACTTTAGACAATTAAAAAGACCCCCCAGTCTTTAGTGAGTGGTGCATTTTTATATATATTTTATCGTTGATGAGCTGTTCTCTACCACGACAGATTAGATGTAGTCTGTAAAATGAGTGAAAACTCCCGTTTCTTTCCCCTCATATAAAATGGCTGCCATTGGCTGACTTGGGAGTCAAATTGAGAGGTTAAAAGGTATTGAAGATCAGAGTGTTTTTTTTTCCTTGCATGTGGGAGCAGAAGGGGTCATATTGAGATTAGCAGCAGGAACAATATAATTTCCTTGAAACTCTGAGACCAGGTGGCCGCAGGTTGTCCCCCAGATAAATGAAGACGCCTACCTCACGCCACGCTCCCGAAGCTGTAATGGAAATCACGTGTGGTCTGACGCCTGGGAAGGCCCGGCGAAAAGTAACAAACAGATACTTTCTCAGCGGTCGCAACCCGAAACGCGTGTCCGCAAGCCGCTCGCCCGAGCGTTTCTCCAATCTGCCACCCGGGATAGCGCTTCAGTGGGAGAGACTGAGAATCGATAACGTCATTTCCATGAAGCGCTGCCGCAGCCAGGCGCCGGCGCATGAGGCGTTTCGGCGCGGCGCGCGTCCCGTAGAGCTCGGCCTGTATTGATCCGGCGCACACGGGACTGTGTGCGCGTTCCGAGGAGGAATCAATCTGAGTCCTTCTGGGAGCACCACAGATGTACCCTGGGGACAGAGACCAGAAGAGACAACAAAATCATCGTAACATACAGTTTCTGCGAGCAAGCTGCAAAGAGAAGGAGGACATCAATGCATTTAAGCATTCTGTGGAAATGCTAAAAATTTCCTTTGATTCTACATTTTAAAATTTCAAATAGAAAACTATTATAAATTATAACTGTTTAATATTTCATATGTGCCATTCAAAGCAGGCAGCCATGGACTGTGTGTGCAATTAAGAGAAAAAATGGGAATGATACTGATTTAAGTCTCTTTGAATGCGGCATGCATGTGGACACCAAAAACACTGCTACACTCTTAAAGTGCTTTGTAGCACCTTTACAGGTTTTTCATTTGACCTGCTGGGGGAACCCTTAAAGGTTAATCTTAGATACAAATATCTTTAAGGGGTTCTTTATATAACCCTCCGAGTAAGGCTCCACAGAGAACCTGTGAGTAAAATCCATATCAAACAAGAACCTTTAAGGGTTCCCCTGGCCCTTTAGGAACCCTTTTTTCCAAAGTGTGTATATCAAAAGCCATAACCCTGCTGGTGTTTTCTAACACTACAGTGTCACAGGTGTATCAAGAAAGGTCAACCACCCAAAAATATCCATCCAGCAGTGGTCCTTATGTCAGAAACTGACCATCGATGACAGTGGACAATGGAATTTGATATAACTTGAGATGAGTAATAGAGAGGCTACAGTCAGTCAGCAAACTGCTAAATGCACTAGCGGTTGTACTCAGAAGGGGAAAACGGGCCTATCGGGACAGACATGTGTTTGCACATTGTCATGGATGGGGCACAGCAGCCATTGACCAAAGCTCCACTCCTGCGTCTGAAAAAAAAAAAAAAACAAAACAAGAATCTGTGCTTGCAGTGACCTAAGGGACACACACAATGGAACGTGGAGGACTGGAAAATCACCTGATCTTCTATTATCTTGGTTCCTGCTGTTCCTTGTAGGACCAGGATATGACAAAACTCATGTGAGTCCTTGCCAGGTGTCCGCAATGCAGACCGCCGCTGGTGGTTTTGATGTAAGGGTGTGGGGTGCGTTCTCATGGCACGCATTGGGTCTCCTGAGTACAGGACCATTCGAGTGCCACAGGTGCATCCTTTCAGGGCAATGGTCCAAATCACAAAGCTGGGATTGTCTAGGATTGTTCTGGAAAGATGATGGTGAATTCAGCTTACCACAATGGCCACACCACACCGGTCATTAGACCTCAGTCCACTCAGACATATGAGGAATGAGATGGAGCCGGCAATTCAGTGCAGAGATCCACTATCATGCAATTAGCAACAGATATGGGTCAAACAGAGTTTACACAGGCCATCATCCCGGGGCCAAAGATTTTAAACCTTACGATTACCCCTATGAATTCAAGCTGTGATGAAAGCAAAAGGTAGAGCAACTTGCTAGGAGGTAGTTACACCAAATAAAGTGACCACTTAGCATAACTTAACATAAGCTTTCATTTGCTCTTATTCCACTGTTCCATGTATTTGAAGCTGTTTGCCAGGAATGTTCACTCCTGATTTTCCCCTCGGTCAGAGATGAATTTTCCCGTTTTCCACTTTCCCCCCTAATTGGCTGCTGGTTCCCGGTAAAACAGGTTCCGCTGAGAAAAACTAACTTTTCTTTTGTACTTTTTGGCAGTTTAATTGCAAAAGAATCCACTATAACAAATATATTTAGATTTTTTTTTTCTCCCCCAGATCTGTTGTTCCATGGAAAGGCGGGAAACGTAAGAGACGGGAAACTGCACTCATGTTAAAGCCTCAATTCCTCACCCTCAGGGGAAAAGTCTCCTTTACCCAAGGCCCATAATTCAAGTAACGCATTACTGACACCGGTGCTTAATCAGTGTTTTCACTGCAGTATTTCTTTCTCAAACCGTGATGCTAGATTTATATTGCCACAAAAGTCATTAATTACCTGCCTTCAGACTACAAACAAACTTGAAAACCCTACCTTATGTGCTATGTAGCCCAGTTGTAATCTGCTTCTTACACAAAGAGGGGAGTTGAAATGACTCAATTCCAGTGCCCCTGTTGACCACAGCACTGCTGTAATCATGCACTTCCAACGTCATATCCAAGGTTAAAGGGATAGTTCACCATGATTACATATTTATGAAATACATCACATTCATTGTATGTTATTTGAAGATCCTCTGTGAGCGTTGATGAGCTAGTTTCTTGTGTGCTGCAGCCACTACATGCTAACCAAGATAAAAAAAATGGTGCATGTCTGTGTAGACCCAGTTAACATTTAGCACTTCATAAATGCATTCGTCTACATTAGTATGAACATCTTCTTTAAGCACTCCAAACACTTCACACTGCTACTACGACATCTTAAACCCCCTATTAGCATTATCTTAAAACCAATACAAGTGAAATCAGTTGAAACAATTAAAACGTTCACCAAGCACGTTGTTGCTTTTGTTACCATCTTCATTACGTTCATAATTTAGACTCAGATTTGAAGGAACAGAACATACATGCATTATGGATAATCAGGCTCTGAAATAAAAGGAGAGAGTATGGTGTAGCGGTTAATTGAGATTGGAGGGTGAGGAGTCAGAGATGCATAATGAATGCGGTAACATTGATTAGTAATGAACGCTGCATGTGCTGCCTACCGCTGAATGTCCCCCGGGTAAATCCCTCGGGATGCCGGGGGCTAATGGCTAAAGCGCTCTCTTCAATGTTCCCGTGTGCAAATTGGAAAGAGGCTATGGGACACGGACCTCAAAAACGAGGCTGTTGTAAAATACACCCATTATAATTATGATTTTGTTTAACAGGTACCTTTATCAAGGATAGGTCGGTTCCCAGTTTTATACGCGATATTTAAGGAAGTGGTTCGGATAAAACACTTGGCCGTGGGTTAGAAGTCATAAACTCTGCCTCAGTCGGGATATGGCCCTGCAGCTTTCTATTGTCCGTACTATGAGACAGTAAGGCACATTCGCAATACCGCTGTCACTTTTTTTCATAATTGCAGATTTAGTTGTATGCTAATGAACTAGCTATAGGTTGGCACTTTGTCTACCCGTGCCTATAATACAGTGTCTGCTCCTACTTTTTTATACGTTTTGCCACACGGGCCATTATATAATTATGCTCGAGAAAGGTTTCGGCCAAACTACTGACATGGACAAAATACCGTAATGTTTCTTACCTAGACTACAGCGATTACGTCTTCTGCCGTATCAGCGGGTTTTAATGAGGGGTGTATATAGACAGGGCTCGTAGCTGACACCGGAACAGAGGGGTTCTGACTTTTGATAGTGAGGGGCTTGTGTTTGAACACGACTGCGTTTCGCAGGTGGTCACTCGCGTATCTTTTACCCACCATTTAAACCCCATTTCCTCTTTGGGTACAACATCGTGAAGATTTACCTTACAGCCTGACCAATAGTCTTCAAGTTCTGTTAGTTTGATTATTTGATTTGTTTGTAGTAAAGACGTTCATGGGCGGCGTTCCGCCCCAGACGCGATGTTTGCTTCCCTTCCTAGCGCAACGGGAGTCCCAGGTTTACCCGGATGATAGGAATATGGAAAGGAAGCACAGATTATAATCTTTATTGCATGCCTCCGTACATCTAACAACCGTTCAAATAAGTTCAGATCCATCATAGGATCTTCTACTTTCCTGTGAGTACACGACTCGCAGGTTAAAATGCATTTCATGCCGACTGATCTAATGCTAGACTGCCCTCACATGGCATGAAGGCCAAATACGGATATTTCAATGTATAACACCCAGTTCACGATAAACTCAAAGAAACCCACCAACGATGACCCCTTGTGGCTATAAGTGGAAGTGCAACACATGTTCAATATTTTGATTCTCACCCCACACGATTGGGAATAATTCCGATTATTCTGTGTTTTGGGGGGGGGAAGTCAGCAGTTTGTCATTTTCATACATGACCACAGGGTGTCACTCAGTGCCAAAATGGAGCTAGACACAACTGACATGCTGTGGAAGTCAAAAGATATTAACTGACATTCTAGGAAATGCGTACTCTAGAATGTGCACCATTTTAAAACATGATATTCTAAGAATGCCTCTAAGACTTGCTTTTTGGAAGTTTGCTTTACCAGTTCCTGTGTACTCATGTTCCAGTATGCCTGGGGCTGCTCCTACTTGTAAATGACACCCAAATTCAATACATTTTGACCTTCAACTGGCAAGCTAAACTTTTATTAAGAGATATATCCCAAAAGGCTGGGTGGAGCCTGCGGTCACTTTAAAATCAGTTATCCGAATTCCCTTCAGCGTCTTCGTTTCAGAGAGGTTGATGACAAGGTTATGCAAAGCAAGCTTTGCGGCACTGAACTGACTTTGGATGCCATGGACTTCAATGTGAACCTTAAAGTGTTTAGTTAGGTAGTTTATCGTCACTCAGTTCCCCCAATCCTCTTAACTTTGATTTACGCCCTTAGCTGTTCTTGAATGTATTAACTCTACATGTTCTTGATGAAAAAAGAAAAAAAAAACATTGTGGGTGGCAATTTGATCAACAAAGGACTACAGTATTGCTGAACATACGCAGCTGCGGCAAAAATACTTTGTTGACATTTTAGTCAACACAGAATGTATTCGATATGGCTGCAATAACTTTGTTTCTGCTTCTAAATTCATTCATTATTTGCTTGAGAACCCGTGTTTCTTTGACACACCACATTAACCACCTGACTCTCCAAACTGCCGCTGAAGTTACTCTGTGATTATACTGTCAGTCGAATGATTTTGTACCCTACAGCATATCTATATTTGAGAAATGTGGAATTATGATCATAAGATTAAGCATTGGCTAGAAGCATTATAAAAGACTCCGCCCCCCCATCCTGAAACCAGGTGTGCACAAAGAACCAATCAGGAGAGGGCCCCTGTGCTGCTCCAGTACCTGAGACAGACCCATTCATTTCTGCCATGGTTTTATGACAGCGCTCATATGATGCGGTGGCACAAAAGCAGAACCCAGATCACAGCAGTGTCCCACTAAAATGATCCACAGCGAGAGAGGCCATTCAAACACTCCGGTGACTTTGGGAATACCACTTGGTTTTCAATATATTTTTAGATTGATATATTCATGTTTAATTTAACAAGGGAGAAATAAAAATACATTTTTCATTCAAAAATTTGCATTTTTCTTTGATTTTGTTTTTGCAGAAAGGAGACTTTTAAACTTTCAAAAAGAGTTAGACTCAGAAGACAGACGCACACTGACCATTTTCACATCTGCAAACACTTTAACCTGTACTATACTGTCAGAATGTTAGTTATTAAAAACAAAAAAGTATACACATACATATATATATATAACAGCTAGTCAAAAAAGTCCGGATCTCTAAATCAGCGATTTCCACTTTAGTTTTTTCTTTGTCTTTAAAAGTACATAATATACAAAACATTTTTTTTGAAAGTTTAGCTACCTAAGTCCCTGTGTAGTAAATAAAGACATAGCTCACCTCATACAGTAAACAGTTAGTTTTGTTTTTGTGTTTTTTTTTTTCTTTTTTAGAAAAGCACAAGAGAAAAAGACTGGAAAGACAGAAAACAGGCGTGAGAGTCACACCCTGTCATTCACAAAACCTCCTCAGGCTGTGACCAACAGCGTATCCCGTGACAACCCGGGACAACTGGAACTCTGTGCTGAAAATCGAGGAAGACCGTGGTGCCCCAGAGGACAAAACCATGACTGATACACTATCAGCATATCGTCTTTTCGAACGTTTCGACAAGACTGACAGGTAACACAGTGGAGAGGGAGATAGAGCTGCTCAAAGCAGCAAGCACTTGATCAAAAAAAGGGAAACATGTTGCAGCGTTAATCCAGTAAGGGTTACCATAGATACAAAAATAATTCCTGACAAAACTTTCAAATGTACAGACAGAAATCTTTTTATAGCCAAAGTCACAGTGTTCTCAGAGTGTCCTGAGGGAAGTTTAGACATGTGTGTTCAGCCTATTGAAGATACTGCTGTTGAAAAGGATATACTGGTGTTTTTATATACGGTTTAGATTTATACTCTGAAGCATACTTTAAAACAGTATTATTCATTATTACTAAAGTAATCACTAAGAACAGAACTGTCGAATGTGTTCTAGTTATCTGAAAATTTTGCAGCATGGAAATCCTTATGTAATGCACACTGCAATAGGTTCTCTGTCCTTTTTTTCATAATGAAGGAGAAAGCAGCCAAAGAAAAGGTAGTGTCCCCCTCCGCTGACTGACTTGACTCTCTCCTGCAGTGATGTGTTTTCACCACTAGAGGGCACAGTCATTCCATTCACTTTTTACCTTACACTAAAACTCCTGGTAAGAAGTAATACTGAAATGATCTCATTGCTTCAGAAACATAGTTTGGGTCAAAGAAAGACATTTAGAGAAGAGATTCAAGTATCGCAATACCAAATTGGCAGCTGACTAAAAGCTCAGAAAAGAAGGGGGATAAAGACTGAAAAACACAAATCATTTCAGTGGAAGAACTGAGAATCGACAGTGAAAGCAGATATTTCTGATCAACTGAAGGTAATCACTGATAAGAAACAAGAAAAGAAAATGAAATGTACTGAATCCTAATTCCTCATAGACTTTCCACTCCTCATCATCTCAGTTTTTGGGGTGGCCATGTCCGTTCCTCAGACTGTGAAACCTTTTTGGGGGGTGGAGGGGGCGGGCAGGGACTCCGGGTTAGATAACCCTGGACAGCTGGAGGTCACAGGAGAGTTCATAAGGCTGACGGTGATACCCTGCCCCCTACAGGCCAGGCAGAGTGTTGCGTTTTGGTCTTGGCAGGGTGTGTTGGCAGAAGTCTGTGGGGGATGGCATGGCTTGGCTTGGCTTGGCACAGTGGGACTGGCACAGCTCAGATGTCGGGGCGGAGTGGGACGGGGGCCTCTCTAGCGGTTGCTCTTCATGGCCTCCTTGGCAGCCAGGATGAGGGGGGTCAGACTGGAGAGGGGCTTGGCCAGCTTCAGGAAGGGGTGCTGGAGGGGGGAGAAGATGTGGGCAAACATGAATGGCTGTCACAGTTACCTGAAACTAATCTTTTTTATCTCTCATGGGACAAACAGATGCACTCAAAAAATAAAAACACAATTATATAATACTGTATGACATACACATGACATCGGATGATCCTGTATTTTGGACATGTTGCCATCAAGATTGTACTATACTATATTATTACACAGGCTAAAAACGAACCTAGATCTGTCTGAAAGCTTTGAGCAGTAAGAATGTGCTGAAGTCAAGCACTAAACATAAAATGATTTCACACTCGATCTGATCACATGATCCATTGATGACTCACCTGCAGCAGCTCCCTGCCCCCGCCCCTCTTCTCCACGTCCATCTCCAGGCAGCGGTTGAGGAAGTCGCGGAAGATGGGCGACAGCTTCTCTGGGTTCTGGAGCTCCGGGGTGCCGTTGGTGGCGATCAGGTACAGTGCCTGGGCAGGGGTGAAGAGTGAAGCTGTGGTCAGGGCACAGCTGGTGGATACATGGGTTGCAGGGTCAAACCCCCCTCTGGGACAAAGCCACCCTGTGTCCTCAAACAAGTGGTGCTTTGCTTCAAGTGCTTTAACTGTTCAATATTTTTTTAAAAAATTGACAGAGTAACATGGCATGCTCTGAGCAAAATGTGATTGCTTTTGCAAACCTGGAGTTTTCCCTTTTCGAAATCAAGAGCCATGAAGGTTTTCAAGGAACCGTGAAAGCCTTGTAAATGTCTGCTGAGCGGGTTATGCCAGAGATTCCATTAACAGAGGATTCCATTTGAGGGATAAATCCAAAAGTCACCTTTCATTTTGACAGACGAGTATAGCTATAATACTAGGTGGTTTATAATAACACATGGGTCTGGTGCTGTTTGATGAATATTAAAAATAGTTTCCCAGCCATGGGGACATTCACTGTACACCTTGACTTAAAAAAATTGTGGCGCTGGTTTTCACTGGTGTCTCCAGGTGAACTGCAGTTCAATGTGAAATTCACCAGCTGTCCATCTCTAGATGAACCAATTTCTTTCCTGTATCCCACGGCCTGCGTTAATATGAGCCAGTTTTTAGAAATTTAGAGTTTTCACAAGCAAAACAAATCTCCTGCAATGAAGAAGCCAAAGTTTAAATAATGAACGTAAATCTGGGGTAACTAAGACATCAAGCCTGTTAAAGCTGTAGATAGTTAGTGTCTCTGAATAGCACTGGGCTTTGAGAGGCTCTGTGGGGTTCCACTCACCCTGAGGGGGTTCTCGTTGAGATAGGGGGGCTCCCCCTCCACCATCTCGATGGCCATGATGCCCAGGGACCAGATGTCCACTTTGGGGCCGTAGGCCTTGCGGGTCACCACCTCCGGGGCCATCCAGTAGGGTGTGCCCACCATGGTGCTGCGCTTGCTCTGCTCAGGGGTGATCTGGGCGCAGAACCCGAAATCAGCTGCAGAGAATGGGGAGAGAGGCAGCATCAGTACCGAACAAGGGCCTTAAAATGACCATAACGTCAGCATAAAAAACACCCATGTGCAAGTGTGTGCATACCTCTTTTTGTGTCTTTGATGTACTCTGTGATGCATGCAGTTTACCACATGTTCTATGAAAAATGAAGTGAATTGCATTATCATTATGTGTCTGTGCATGTGTTTCGTGTATTTGTGCATGCGTGTGTTTCCTCATACACTTCCTGTATGCTGAACAGACAGCCATGTCTTTCATGACTGACTGACTACCTCCTGTAGTAACGAGGCTTCACCACTAGAGGGAGACTCACTGAGCTTGACAGAGCCGTCCATTCCCAGGAGCACGTTGTCACTCTTGATGTCTCTGTGGATGACCTGGTTGGCATGGAGGAACTCTAGCGCCTGTAAACACTGCAGCCAAGAGGAGAGATAGAGAGTCACTCACTAAGCACTTCAGTGTCAAACTTCTTTTCGGTAATGATCATTCTGAATGCTCGATATGGATAATCTGAGGATCTGTGTGGCAGAAGAGGAGATTGAGAAATTGAGATCTTTTTCACCTCTCTGCAGACGGCAGCGATCTGTGCCTCGTCCATGCAGGTCTCTGTCACCACGTCTGTCAGAGATCCACCTGCCAAGTACTCCATCACTACAAAGAGCTCCTCCCCCACCAGGAAGCTGTGACCAGAGGAAACACAAGCACACCGAGGAGAGAGGGAGAAGATCAGAACCTCTAACAGCCAAAAACAAGCTAATAACTCCTGGAATGAAAATTATGTTATGAGGAAAGACTTCAGAGCGGTCAAACCTCCGGGTTAGTGGAAAGAGATTAACATGGGGTATAACCAAAGTTTCTAAATTCAATAAAGGGTGTATTACAGATTTTTCCATTCTGATGGCAGCAGGTATTTTAAGAAAGTTTTCAATTCTTGGAACAGCTTGTTGGGTCAGGTAGGAGAGGCAGACACCCTGGGAGAGTTCAAATCCAGGCTTGATGCAGTACCTGGGTAGGTAAATGGTGAGCCGAGCTAGTCTGAATGACCTGTACTTGTTTTTATGTTCTCTTTTTTGAATCTCAAAATTTTTTTGTAATCGCTACATCAATCTGCAGATCCGAACTATGCCAAACGAAATTCCCCTTCAGCAACACCCAACAGTTGGCAATTACCTGTCCAGGAAGTTGACAATGTTGGGGTTCTTCAGCTCCTTCATCACCAGGATCTCGTTGATGATGAGTTCCTTCTTCGGCTGCTTCTGCAGGTTGATCTGTTTGATGGCAACCTGAGGAGAAGAGCGACGGGCGCCGGTCATGTGACCACCTTCCAACCTTTAACCCCACTCTTCAGTCTGGGGATGATGCAAGACCTCAAATCACCCTGTCCCCCAGTCCCCGCCCCTACTCCTTCCCCTCCCTGTCCCAATAGCCTACAAGCAAAACCAACGGTTCAAATTCATTCTGCTCTTTCCTACCCTCAACAAGGCGTGAGGTGTCTTTCACTGTTAGGGCACCCCTCATCCTCCTACACTGCAAACATGACATTTTAATGGGCATTAGGAGTAGCTTAAATTCAGACAAGACCTCTTGTTTCTGTCATTAACATGAGTGTTCTTACCCAGCATTTTATCACTAAGATTATTTCTGAACTCAGTACTACATTTCTTGTTGTAAGACACCAAGGCAAATCATGTATATCTGTTCTGATTCTTATGTAATGTGGAGGTCTCCTCTTCCCATCTCCTTCATCCTCACATTCATCCCGCCCCCCCTCAGGGCTCCACCCCCCCCTTACCTCCTGTCCTGTTGCCACGTCGATGGCGGTAAACACTGTGCCCGAAGCCCTGTCACACACAAACACACATACGCTCATTTATAAACATTTACACATCCAGCCCTTTTCCAAAAGATACTGCACCTTCATACACCACTACGATCTCTCTTTACCTTAAATCATGGCCAAGTAATGTAACGGTTCAGTAAGTCATAAATCAATGAATTTATTTAAATTACTAATTTGACTAATGAGTCCACACACCTGGTTTCCAAGGCCGTAATTGGCTGCTAATTGAAAGGTAACTACAAAAACCTGCAAACACATCGGTCCTCCAAGACTGGAGTTTAACACCCTTAGAGTAAAAGACTTCTTCAACAAATAAGAACATACTCACCCCTGGCCAATCTTCTCGTATCGCGTGTACTTCTTCTTGGGATCTCCAATACTGACAATGGTTCCTAAAGAGAACATTGTGGACACTCACCACTTGTCTGTAGACTACATGCGTATGTGATAATATTACAGAATTTGAAAGAACTATCCCTTTAACTATCTTACTGAGGATCATAGACAGTGCCTGGAGAGTTTTCAGCCCAGTATTTGCCTACTGCCCTTCTACAGCGAGTGGAATTAACTGTGGGAATCTCTGCACTAGAGTGTCACCACACTAGGGATAAAGGACAGACAGTACCTCTACAGAGGCTGTGGCTAAACCCTGTGGAGCTGCGCTGTGAAAGCAGTACGGAAGCGTCCTCTAGGGGACTGCCTTACTCAGTTTGTCCATAATCTCCTCGTCCGTCATCTTGCCCTTCTTCTTCTGTCTGTCAGCGGCTTTGGAGGCGGCGTCTCCGTCTGGGCTGGTGGCAGGCGGGGGAAGGGGGTCGATGACAGAGCGAGTGTACACCTGTGAGAGATAGAGCAGGTAGAAAGAGTGAGAGAGAGAGAGAGAGAGAGAGAGAGAGGGAGTAGGGAGAGCAACATGGAGAGTGATAGAGTCGAAGGGAAGGGGGGGTAAGGGAATAAAAGAGAGGGACAGGTGGATGGAAAGACAAAGTGGGAGAGAGGTGTAAAGAGATTAAGAGAGACAAGGACAGACAGAAAAAAAAAGGTGGTTGGGTACGAAACAGCCGCTGAGCAGAGGTGGAAAATCCAGGGTTCAGAAAGTGGTAGTACTTTCACATGGTAGTACTTTCACTTTCTGAGGCAGAGTCAGAGCCCAGCGGAGCATCCCACCCTACAAGCTGGTGTATGACTGAGGATCACTGAGACGAGTGCTCACAGATTTGGTGTGCTCCGGTCGCGGTGCCACAATGGGGGGCGGGGCCTCCTCATCATCATCGTCGTCGATGTCCTTGATGTTCGGGGACAAGGGTTCCGTACCCTTCTTGGCAGGCTGACACAGAACAGACACACATACATGTGAGACTAAACCCTTATGTTTCTGCTACACCCTATGAATGCACAATAGCCATAATGCGGTAATGCACCGACTTAATGACTCCACACACTATATACACCGAAACCCATATCCTCATTGGTGAGCCAAACAACTGCATCATAACCAGAGAATACTTGCTGCTAAGGTACACAGATACAGTGTGTAATATGTCATCCTAAACACAAAAGTATGAATTACTAAAATCCACACACCATCAGACATCTCTAACACAATCTCCTAAAAATGGATCTCTTAAATTCATAATTATGGTTAAATTATAAAATTTTTTACAAAATACTTACTGGTTGTGCCCCTGATGGGAACCCATCTTTTTCTAAGGAAAGACAATTAAACAGAAAAGTCAAATGAGTGTTACAGTTACTAAGGAAATTTTCATGTTGGTATCAGTGTTTGACTCCAAAAACTCATCTAAAATGCCTATGCCTAACACTTAGCGATTCGTCAGATACAATAGCTGGCCTTTGGTTTATTAAAACAGCACATCCCTTAGTGGTGGGCAGAGCTGTAAGTTAACACATCAGAGCGCACACGGCACGCACACACACAGCTCACCTGAAGAGAAGCTGAGGTATTTTTGCCTGCTGTTTCCCGTGGAGTCATAGAATTTGAGGACGTCCAGCACGGCCTGAGGGTTCTTCTTCTGCTCCGACTTTGTGATGTTGGAGGTCTGCAGCAGTCGCGCCCACTGCTCTGGCATGCCCTGGGGGAGGAGGGAGGGGGGCGGAGTCAGAATCAAGGGTGGGAGGGGCTGCTACAGGCCTCTTTGGGGCAGCAGGGAGGTCAGGACAGGGGGTCGGAAATAACGTTACCTGGGTCACACCACAGCGGGTGCCCCATCACTGCTGTCAGAAACGTCAAATCAACACAAGCAGAGACACTGGGGAGACGCAGAGATGCAACGACGTCAGCAAGAAGCTGAGAATTACTCCCAACAAGGGATCAGATCCACGATTTCCCAACCCCCAACAAAAGGCTTCCATATTTACATACAACACTATTAACCCCTCCCCCAGTACTCCAAGTGGATATGTTGGAGTAATGAGGGTGATACCAAGTGTAGATGTTGGAGTAATGGGGGGATACCAAGTGTAGATGTTGGAGTAATGGGGGATACCAAGTGTAGATGTTGGAGTAATGAGGGGGATACAAAGTGTAGATGTTGGAGTAATGAGGGGGATACCAAGTGTAGATGTTGGAGTAATGAGGGGGATACAAAGTGTAGATGTTGGAGTAATGAGGGGGATACAAAGTGTAGATGTTGGAGTAATGAGGGGGATACAAAGTGCAGATGTTGGAGTAATGAGGGGGATACAAGTGTAGATGTTGGAGTAATGAGGGGGATACAAAGTGCAGATGTTGGAGTAATGAGGGGGATACAAGTGTAGATGTTGGAGTAATGAGGGGGATACAAAGTGTAGATGTTGGAGTAATGAGGGTGTATGTTGGACAAAGTGTAGATGTTGGAGTAATGAGGGGATACAAAGTGTAGATGTTGGAGTAATACCAAGTGCAGATGCTGGAGTAATGAGGGGGATACCAAGTGTAGATGTTGGAGTAATGAGGGGATACAAAGTGTAGATGTTGGAGTAATGAGGGGGATACAAAGTGTAGATGTTGGAGTAATGAGGGGGATACAAAGTGTAGATGTTGGAGTAATGAGGGGGATACCAAGTGTAGATGTTGGAGTAATGAGGGGGATACCAAGTGTAGATGTTGCACAAGACGCAAACAGATGAGGTGAATCTCATGACTTGGTTGAGATGAGCTAGGGTATGTGCTGGGTAACCTTCTTTAGCAGAGAGATCGCTGTTTCACACAGATTTATGGGATAAGAGTTGCCCAGAACCAGTGGGACATGGGAAACCGTGTTCAGAAACAGCTCTTTTAATCCAAACTTGTAAATAACTTCAGTGGTATTCAGCCTAACAAAATGATTTAGTTCATTACGTTCACGTACATTCAATGCGTCTCTAAAGACATGCTGATTTATGTATGGGGAGGTGCAACACTTTGTCGGTCCACACTCCTGTGCCATATGGAGTACGTTATGGCAGGCAGGCAGCCAGAACAAACAGCAGACATCTCTCTGTCTGGAAAAGCGTGGCTAAAATTTAATTTAGTCCAAAATGGATATCCAGCCCACTTATCTTGCAATGTGCACAGAGTACAAAGCTAGTTGAATAGTGCTTGCTTGAATTTCAAACAGTTAAAAATCATCTCACCATTTTATGACACTACAGGCGCAACCCCAATTGGTTAGTTCCTCTTTGGGGGTGTTGAGGTGCCTAACGTGATTTCGATTCAAAAACAGCAAGCGACATATTTCAGCACTAAAAATATCTCTGGTAGAAGCCAGCAGGACCCACAAAGGGGAAGGAGTGTGGTGTGGGATGGCAGGGTGTGAATTAGCACCTGGCAAACGACTTACGGTGAACTCTCCCGTGACCGCGTCAAAGCCGACATGAATGGTGTGCTCGAAGTCTGACGGCGGCGAGATCTCAGGGCGCTCCTTGTCCTTGTCCTTCTTCCTGCCCCCTGTGGGTCACATGACTGGTGTCACAGAGACATACTCGCTGGTCTGGGATTCTTTTTAGTCATGACTGCCACTATGGCTCACTATTAATCAGGGGAATGTCCTTATTTTACCAAGTAACTAATGTAATTCAGTGATCCACACCACGGACCTCAGTCAAGAAAGCACAGGCCAAATCATTACTTTGTTAAAGTCGTCATAGGCGACTTTTATATAATTAAGTAACTTGAGTTTTATTTTTGGGTGGGGGGTTGTGGGTGCAAGTTTGTTTGTACGTGATAACAGCACTGGAGCATCATGAACTACCCCAAGTAACTCTAAATGGAAAAAAAAAGCCAGGCATTTTTTTTTTTTTTTTTTTTTTTTACCAAAAAAAGCATTTAGACCCTGGCTGGTGTTCATTTGTGACCCTAGGTGAGGCTGCAGTGTGTGTCATGGGGGCTAGGGGCTGGTGGGGGTGTCCTTGCCTTTTTCAGCACCAGAGAAAATGGAGATGATCTTGTTGCGGGGTTTCCTCTCCTCGGGCACAGAGGGCAAGGGCTTTGAGCTGTGATTGGCTGACATGCTGTCCTTGCTGCCGGTGCTAAATATCGCGCTGCTCATTCTGACGGGCGGGGCCGGGGGCTTGTCCTCCAGCTCTCCGTTATCGGACATGACAGGGGCGGGGAGAGGGGAGCGAGACAGGGCCACGGACACCTACCTGTGGGATACCAAAAGAGAGTGGAGGTTAGCAGTGACAGCTCTAACACGATGCAAGACAGAATTGTTAAATTAGCTGCTTTTTCCCCACTGCACCGTAAATATCTCCAACTACAACAATGATCATGCTCAAAGGATGCTACCAGCAGAAACAAGCTCCGATACACTTAATTAAAGCCGCACTAAATCATACTGAAACAGCAAATACTGCACAAAATAAAAACAAATACTAGCACAAAACAAAATACTACGCTTAAATTTAAATCTACTTTCATTTACTGTTAGTTTACTTAATCCCTTTTGTCCCTAGTAGGACATAATACACTCTATTTGTCTTCACTGCAGCATACTTGAATCTTTCAAACTACAGCCATGAGAATGTTAAGAACATGCTTTCAACTGTAGCATGCTCTACTATACTCTGTTAAACCAAAACTAAAATGAACCAAGTTGCTGAAACAGCAATGAATGCAAATTTTTATTATTTTTTTAATCACTTTGATCAACCATATCCGACAGCAACATCCTGTTCTTAGAAAGCATTTTAAGCCAGAAGACAGCATTTTGTACAAGCGATGTTGAATCTAGAGAAGCTGCCAGTTCAGATTCCCCTTTGCAATAGAAATGCCAGCATGATTCACGGCTGAAGCTTTTGTTTAATCTTCCCAGATCCTGGACAAGGTGAGGCCCACTCCTGCCCCTGGAGCCGAGAGGAAGACAGGCGTTATCAGGGCAGGAAAGTTAGGCCCGGGAGACATTTCTGCTTGGCAAGTCGTCCGCATTCCAGCGCTACTCTAAAAGAGGTGAGGGAGGGAGGGACAGACAGAGAGAGGGAGAGAGGGAGAAAGGGAGTGGTGCTCCCAGCTGCACTCTCACTGCATGCTGAGCCAAACGACACAAACGTGGCCTTCAACTGATTCGTTGAATCAGGCGCTGGGTCGGTCAGAATAAAAAAAAAAAAAGAAAATAAAACTTGCATACCCTATGGCTGGCTCTCCAGCAGCAGGGCTCCCTATTGCCTGCAATAGGAAACAGGGTCCTGACCTGTGTGACACAGCATGTCTGTGTACAGAACATGCCCTGTGGATTGCATCACAGCCATCTTTATGAAATATTTCATGACTAATGCAACAGTAGTTTCTGACTGGTGCACCACAACAACTGCTGACCTGGTAACACAACTCATTAGCCACAGTCAATTCACAAAAATGTTGTATAAAAAACATCACCACATAAATACACACAACATTCATTACCTTACGTAATACTTCAAGCATACGGACAATGAAATTAGCTACCAGTTTATCACGATGCATAGTTCCATATTCTTAAATTGGCACACTTCTCCACAAACAGCCACCAAGAGAAGCAAAGCCAATATTCTCATACTAAAATAAGAAAAACTACTGTCAGGATGTACAACAAATCCAATCAATATTAAGGCGCTTATGCTAAGCATTTTGATGTCAGTTCTGAACCTCAGTTCTTGATCTTGATTGCAATCTTGAAAATGCTGACTGTAGCACTGATGAAACCTTCACTGTCACAGCACTGTTTGCCAGCATGCACACATTTCAAGGCAATATTCTGAAAAGTCCAAAAACAAGATCTGCCTGACCAATGTCGTGGCTTTGTTCGAGAGTACATTGAGAGCATCCTACCTTGCTTCAACACAATCCTAAAATTACCAAAATCCCAGCAGAGGAACTCTCGCACAATAAGGGGACAACTTGTGATCCCTGTCACCACCGATATATGCCAGGCAATGCCTCACACCCATGGCATCATTCAATACAGCGTGGCTGTCTGACAAAACAATACACATAAGGACAGAAGACAGGGCATCAAATGTTCAAAAGAAAGAAAAAAAAAGGCCTAAACTAGATGAATCAACTGACACCACTGCTAAAAGGCTGGGAATGCAGGAAGTGTATTTCTGTGAAGAAAAACTTTTTTTTTTTTTTTGCACAAAGACCAAAGGCCAGGCCACAGGTTCATGAAAGAAAAAAAAAAAATGCTCAGATGTAATATGAACCGATGAAGCTGCAGTAATGTCAGGGTGTTAAAATAGCGTAATGGGGATAGTACAAGAGATACTCAGACTGTGCCTTGAGTAACATATTTAGAGACTCTCGCAAGCCAAACAAATTAGTCACACTGCGATCATTTCAAACTGCAAATTTTGTGAAAGTTGGACAGCTGAATGTGCGGGTTATCTTCTCTCAGTTTGTTGGGATTAGGGCAAGACATGACTTAGGCTAGTTCCTCTCTGTTCCTCAGCATGCCGGCTAAATGTGCATCTTTGATCCAGGCTGAAGAATTGCTAGAATTTCTCGCCACAGCCAATCTAGATGTAGCTGAGCATTCCAGACAAAACCAAGTGTAAAAGACGTGTGGAGATCGGGGCGAGAGTCATTCTTAAATCTGCTGTCAGATTTTATAGAGTATTGGCATCGACTGCCAGCACATCAAGCAAAACACGATGACACGTCTTTCAGCAGGGGAGGAGAAGTCCAGCAATTACTTTTCCTGAGCTGGAGGCAGCTGGAAATTACTTCAATCTGAGTTTTCAGTTCGTGGTGCACGTGGAAAGCTAGCTCTTCCCAGACAGCCACGAAAAAAAAAAAGACATGGTGACAGATGCACTTCTGGACCTCAGCTGTTTATGTTGTGACTCAAAGACAAGTACCAAGCCCTGTTAGCCAAGGCAGGTCCACTCTGCCCGTTTGAGTAAGACGAGTGCTAGCGCTTTGGAAACAATAAAGATAAAGAAACACAAAAGGCTGTCACCTGAAGATAAGCTCTGCCACTACAAAGCCATGGTTCTCAGGAAAATTAGGACTGAATTAAATAGGAAACAAATGTAGGTAGTTTATTTCGGCCATTTTAACTCTAATATAATCCTGTCTGTACTGTAACAGTGCTACAACTCTGTATATAGCCTGCCGTACATAGGTTATAATGATGTGTATTGGGATGACATATACTGTATAGGTGAGGCATACCCCATACTAATACTGCATTTAAAGATAAAACTCGCCATTGCAGGCGCTGCTTACACTAAAACACCACAGCGCTAGAGCGATCCCCTTTTAATAAAGCCTTACAGATCAGCATGTTAGAAGCCAGGCCTTGCTGCTGCACTGAGAATGGTCATGACTGAGTACTGTCATTATATTTCACAGAAGGTCGGGGGCACTTGCTCTCTTAAGCCAGCCACAACTTCACCTCCAGTTTAAATGAGTAAGACCTTGCTTCTCCAGCTCGGCTGCAGTGCAGCAGGCCTTCTCGCCCCAAATTGGCTGGTGTGCCTCACCCAGGTGGTTGGTGCTTATGGGTTGTGTCCAAGCACAACAAAACACAGTGGCAGTAAACACTACACCCATCCTGCACCCTGCTTATTCAGCAGGTAAAGCGGCTACAGCCATTCCTGCATAACTGGCTGTAGCTCCCACTGGCCTGAAATGCTGCCATGTCCCCTCCCGCATTAAAGAAAATGACACAGTAACACACCACACTCACAGGGGAAGCTCTGTTCCCTCACAGTATGGACGGGGTGGTGGTGGCTCAAAGCTGGTCCCTCTCGGTTTTTTGCACAGGCTAACCTGCAAAGAGCAGAGGCATCCACAGATGGGACTGCTCTCACTGTGAACCCACAGGAAGCCGAGCGTGATGAGACCGTCTGCTCCTATGGCTCTCCTTACTGTCTCACTCACACTCACTCACTCACTCACTCACTCACACACACACACACACACACACACACACACACACACACACACACACACACACACACACACACACACCCCTCACACACACCCTCACACACACCCTCACACACACACACACACACACACACACACACACACAGGGATCCGGGGCCAAGGGGGACAGGATTGGTGGGGTGGGGGTGGGGGTGGGGTCTGTAGAGGGGGTCTGACTGACTGACACCGTTTTAGGATTCTGCGTGGAGCCCTCTCTAACATGACCAGGCATGCCCAGACCAGCCTTCACAGTTCCATGCCCCGACAGCACCCCGCAGCTCCACCCTGATTTCGCTGGAGTGTGGAGCAGCTTGTGTTTCCCCCCGGGGCAGAATCAAATACCCGCCCTACAGTGCAAAAGGGTCCAGGCAGTGGACACCAAAACACTTGCACTGTAAGGGGGGCAGTACCCACACAAATCCATCAAAATCATCAAAATTACTGAAACAATCTGCAAATACCCATTTCACACAAAAAGTTTCAATAAAAACAAAGATATCATTATGAACTGGCCTAATATGCATAAATCCTATTTTAAAAAAATGTATGTTGGCCATGCGTTTTGACAAAACCCCATATGACACAATAATCTGCAAGGGATATGCAACACTGATCTCTGAAGGATTTGTGAGTTCCTTTGCTATGTTTTTTTTATCAGTCGGCTGACGGTGATCTGTCCTTCCTACCTTCCTCAAAAGACCCAGCACAAGAGACAGAATGGCGATGCAGTGCAGTATGACGGTTATACGACATCTTTACATTAGGAAGCTTGCCTTGGATCTCAGAAGTTGCAAGCTCAAATCCCACCAAGGGCACAGCTATCGCACCCTTGAGCGAGACGCCTCACCTACACTGCTTCAGGAAATATTCAGCTGTATAAAGTGTGTAAAAATGTTAACTGTCCAATTCTCCCTGGATAAAGAGTGTCTGTCTGCTAAATGATGGAGATGTAAATGTAACAGACAGGCACGACGGAGCCCCAGGGGAATACAGAGCTGCACTGGAAGGTACAGTGTGACTCAAGTATTTAGCATGGCATCCCATTCACAAAGCAGGCCCTGAGGGTACATCACCACACCCTCTGCGCTGACAAGCAGAGTTCAGATATGGCACTAGCCATTACTATGCAGACATGCTCAAATTCACAAAAAGCACAGGTACGTGGTCCTCATTCCTGGTCCTGGAGGGCCGCAGTGCATGCCGGGTTTTTGCAGTTACTCAGCACTTAATGACCAATAAAAACAGCTGATTACACGGCTCATTGACATCACCTGTTTTTCAGGGTATGAACCATTTGTGGAATTTCAGGTGAAAACAAAAACCGACATAAATTTCAGCCCTCTGGGAGCCAGGAATTAGACTCATGGCTACAGAGGTTTTATATCACACTAATAAAGCCCATTACAAAACAGAATTACTGTCGGCAGAAATATGCGCCCATTTTCACAAGGGAAAAACCAGCAGCTTGAAGCAAAACAGAAGAGAATCATCTCATATGTTTGCAATCTCCTCCATGTTTGTGAGAATTCACAAGGACCGAAGGTCACTCACCATTGGAGGCATCCCCACAGGGTCTGTGTGAAGCTGGGTCTGTCTGTCTGTCTATGGGGAGCAGAGAGTCTCGCTGATGGGAAGAACCAGAAGATGCTGCTTATCACAGCAAGGCGAGCGGCGATAGCTGCGCTTTGTGGTAGATGAGAGGAAGTGAAGGAAAAAAAAACACGCAAGTTTTGCAAGAATCTCGTGTACTGCTTATCAGGCGGGTTTCTCCCCGTGCAAACGCAGGAAGACGGTTCTGGTTCAAGAGATCAAGCCCGGGCGGACTCAAAGCTCTTGGGATACGCACCCGTGCTGTCCTGCTCTGGTATTCCAACGGCTTGAACACACAGTGCAACTCGGTGATCTGCTGACCTTCGACAGTTTGGGATTTGGGTTTGTGGTTGGAGTGACGTGGCGGTGCCTATGCAGTAGTGACAGTGCCACGCAATGTCCTAATAAGGTGATAATGCTGAGAGATCACCGTCACACCTCCACATCTCTCTCTCTCCCCTCCTTCCTACCTTTTTATCACTCCCTTTGACTCATTATTGTGCATCTCCATCCCTTCCTTCCGGACAAGCATAAAACACGCAGATGAACGAAAAAAACAAACAAACAAAAAAAAAAAAAACTCTGAGAAACAAATATCTGTTCTAGTGATCTGAATATCATTTCACTGGTGACTGTTTCTTTACACAAGAAACGAGGAATTCAATGGTATGGCTGTCTTAAAGAATGATAACCATCCTGAAGAGAAATCAACAAATCATGGTAATAAATATCAAGGTAATTTTGTGGTATTGTGCGACTATTCTTCTACTTACTTGGGGGAAAAACTGTAACAGGTGTTTTGATCTGAAAAACAGCTTCATTGTATTTTCATGGTGCATTCCACCCTGCAGAAGCATTTATATACCAGACACTAGACATTTGCTTTAGCGTTTGCTATCACTCTGCTCCATGTTTTACATTTCACCCATACATTCCACTCGAGTGACCCTCTCGCTCATGTGAAAGAAACGAATAGTTCGGATCCGTTCCTGTGTTATAATCTCTAAAGCACCACCACATTCTTTGTGTTGACTTTGTTTTTTTAAGCAGCAGAGCAGCAGCTATCTTCAGGCTCATTCATCTTTCTTCGTTAACACACTTTATCATATACATGCAGTTTCAGAAACTGTCTTTGTGAAACCAGGCTATTTGCAGACACTGTTTAGCATCATGGTAACAGGTAGTTGCATTCTGGCCCTGCAGAGTTTGCCCTGTGCTCAAGGGCTACAGTACTGTGCTGGGCCAATACCTCAACAACCAACTCTATGCCCGATGAAAAACATGCTCGCTCCATTCATGATTTCCAATAAACACCAGGGGATTCTGGGAGGTATAGTCCATGAGTCAGAAGCACCAGCTACAATGACAAGGATGGAACATTCACAGTAAATGCAATACAGCAATAACATTTTAAACTGACTGCATTAAAATTATCTTTGGTTCCAGAAAAATAAATAAATGAAATAATGCAGGCCAGGTAATAGAAAAAAAAAAATATATATTGTCACTATCAACTTTTATATCAGAGAACACAGTGAAACCAGTGAACTGCAGTCTCTGTATGGAACACATAAAGTAGGAAAACAGAGGTAGGCAAAATCTGATCAAATGCACAGCTTAGCTTCCTATAATCACTACACAGTTTTAATCTGAACCTGTAATTTCAGTGGCCATGGAAACGGTGTACTTTTTTCATCACAGGGTAAGCACAGTCATCCATTACAAAATATTCGTCTATCAAAATATTTTCGTCTTTTTCTTGCGAGGTGCAGCACACTGCACACTTTGCAGAGAAAAGCTGGTGGATGGTTTAAAGCCTGTTGTTTGACCTTCAGGAAACAGCTGGGAGAGAGACAAAGACAGGGAGAGAGAGAAAAAGAAAGCAGAGAGAGAGAGAGGTATGTGTGTATGTGTGCGTGAGAGAGTGAGAGAGAGGAGGAGAATGAGAGAAACGTAACTCACAACTTACAATAGCACAGTTCTTGAGGAGGCAGCAAAGTTAACATGTAACCAAAGTGGCTGCAGAAATGACGTCGACCATGATGGCGGTATCAAACGCAGCACTGTGAAAATCTATAAGAGCAGCTTCGCCAAGGAGAGCGCTGCCTCTCACAATGACCGTTGATCGACTGAGCGAGGACGTCGCGGGAACAATGTCCCGCCTGTCCCGGGGAGCCCGTTCAGTTCAGACGTTCGTCTCCGAGGGCTCCGATTGATCGCATAATCGACTCCATTGTGTTAATTAAGGCGCTGGGTGGACACTCGCACGGCACATGCAGGGCAACGTGGCCAAGAGGGGCGGGGACAGACGCGTGTTTGCCTCTTGTGCTCGTTAAAAGCTGCAGTAGGTACAACTTTTGTGCAACTTTTAAGACATGACCAACTGCACGCTATAAACACAATGCTTGTTGTTAATGGGAGCCTATGTGAAAATATCAGGTACACTGCATGCTACATTGTGTATTTAGCTTTGTGAAAGAAGGACTTCAGTCTGAAGATGACTAGCCTATCACATTTGCTGTCTGCAGGTGCAATGGGAGCATGATAACAAATCCTACCCATGAGCACTCAGATGGGAAAGGTTAGGTGAGAGTATCGGACAGGAGGACCGAATGGTAGAAGCAGCATCATTAAGGGGGATGCTCAATGTCTTTCTCCTGCAGCGATGAATCACAAAAATGACCTGAGCCAATCATGGGTAGGTCATTGTACTGCTTGAGCAGCAGCTTCCGCCATGTTTTGTTCTGCCTCTGCTTTTGATTCTATAATCGATAATAATGGATAATAAGTGACCCGGTCTGTTGTTCTGGGTATAAACGTCTCCTCACATTTGTACATTCCGGCATTTCAGGGACAGGACTGTCTATCTCCCATCAGAAAAGGATGGAACGGCCATGCCTCCAGGACACATTACTCATTAAATCGGCTCCGTCAGAATTACGTGACTTTCAACCTGAACCGAAATATAATTATCACAGTATTAACCACACTTCAAACAGCTTGTGCAGATACTTGTGTGTCATAACGACAGCTTCATATGAGCACGTTCTGTCACGTTCAAAACATCATCATAATCTGGAACAACTGATGGCTTGCAAAGCATAATGTGTGCGACTACTGAGTTTCTTTGGTAGTGGAATCCTTTGTGTTTATGGATCAACCAAGAGTTTGTTTTTGGGAACACACAGTTAGGAAGACAAATACACAAAGCAATGCAGAATATCATTCTGCCACGATCTTCAAGTCAGAGACGCTATGGTAACAGAGTGTCTATAAAAATGCTGGTCTGAGTGACAGTAGAGTGCTAAATGAGTGCTAATAACTGTGGTAACACATACTACTGTATAACACATACCACTGTGTGAAACCCCCTGAACAGATGAATATGGGGTTTCTGAGCAGTTACTTTATATCTCTGCATGTATCTTTGTATGATTACAATATGACTCAGCAGCACAGATGTCAAACATCATCGAGTGACAAGCTTGTCATTTTTCCCCAGTCCCAACAAGCTACTGGAAAACCTTGCAGGACAGTCATCTAACAGCGATCGCCAGCTCTTCACAATCAAGCAGCAACGTGTTACAAATCTATTGCTGGGTCAAAACCCTGGGTGGCAGCTTGTAAAAGCAATTACCCTCAACCCAGTCACACTGATGGACCCAAGAGAGTCCAATCCTATGCTGTGACATCCAGGGTCCATCCCAATATTGAAAGAGCCAGGAGATATTATCTACCTATATAATACTACCATATTAGAAACCATTGCAAAAACTGTACTGGGTATTGCTTTCAGCAACAGAAAGCTACAGCAGGGACTACTTGCATTATCAATACCTCATTAATGTTGAGACTTTATTCCAGTTGTTATCAATGTGCCTATTGGTTCCTAAAGTCCTCTGGGACTTCCCTAGCTCACCTCTCTTTACAGGTCATTGGGATGCCTTGGCTCTGCATGCATCTGGTGAATCAGCATTCACCTATTTATACAGTCAATGCCACTGTCCTTTTTAATATTACTCATATATTGTTAGTCACAGGTTATACAGGGTTCAAATGTCTGCAGACAGTTTCATCCTCACAGAATGCCTTGAGCTCCACAATCCAAAGAAGACAGCGTCCATGCTGTACCCGAATCAATTAAAGCATAAAACTTGGACAATAAGGCACACAGAGTAGCAGATACGATGGCGTGCATTTTCAGAGTTGAAGACTACAGTAGCCCCGATGCACCCAAAGGAAACCTCTTCAGCCAGAGAACTGGCTGATGCCCTTTTCTCAGAAATAATAGAAAAATAAATAAATAACAGTGCACCATCAAAAGGAAGTGTCAGAAAATTTCTGGTTGATCTGACAAGGAGATAAGCGAAAGGGGCAGTACCCTGTCCCTCTAAGGCTCTGATCCATTCCTGAGTGTAAAATATAGCTCTTTCTATTTTACAAAATGGACACCATCTAAAAATGCAACAAGTTTTAACACGTCCTCCCTCGTTCCCGCTAACACAGAAACTCATAGGCACACACAGAGAACAGCCACAGCAGTTTTACTCTACTGCTGCTGGTTTAAACTCTTGACATTAACCCTTGAGCCCATAGAAACATCGGCAGTTGTGTGGTGGTCTTTGAGGTGCGGCCGAGCTCGCTAAACCAACACCATGACAGCGTTATCATGCTGCCCTTTGAAACTGCGCCGCTACGCTCAGCCGAACCCAAGGTGGCGTACCTTCCAGCAGACGTCCGCGCTCTCACAGCACCTCACCCCGACGGCCAGCAGCAGGGCCCGGCAGCTTCTCCTTCTGTCTGCCTGAGCACTTTTGGGAAGAAAAGACAGTTGCACCGTCTACCGTCTGTGTCACAGCTCTTTCTCTTTACCTCCTCTTGCTCAGTCTCTCTCCCTGTCTATCTCCAAGAGAGAGAGAGTGTGCATGCCTTGGCAGGCAAAGGAGTCGCTTGGAAAAAAAAAAAAAAAAAAAACAGGCGGAGCTCATTCCTTAGACGTTGCGAGTGTGGGCATGCTTGCTTTAGCGCTGCGCGGCTGTCCTGACTGCTGTACCCATTCCACACAGCCTCATGCGGCTTCCAGACCAAAGAATGCCTGCCGGCTGCTGATCCTTCACGACCGCCATGACTTACACAGCGTCCACCCTGGCCAACTCTGATACCCACTCCTAGGTCAACCCCTTGAGTTTTTCACCCCGATTTCCTGAGTTTACTTCAGAGATGAATGCAGCCCTACATGCATACCCAGCCTGTTGCATTTAAATGTTTACACTTCATTCAATGTCTGTGATTTTGACTTGCACTACACAAGTGGCCAAGAGCCAAACAGCGGGAGGTCTATCAGGCCAACGAATGAAGACCCCTTCAATGGAACTATTCATAAGCTTAGCTCTTACCCAGGCCAGCTTGCACAAGCTTACTCTGTTTTAATATATTAGCTTAACTTTAGTTTAGCATAACTTTACACGGCTTTACATTTACTGAATCAGCATATACCTTTTCCCCGGCTGAGTGCAAGGCACATCAGCAGAAATAAAACAAACGCAGGGCTGTTGCATACCAGAAAGAAAATTGTGTGGCACAAGTCTAAATTGGCTATATACAGCACATAGCGGAAGCTAAGTTCCAGAGGAGGATCTCTGAAGACCTTCTTCAGGTGGAGTCCCGGCTATGCAATGAAAGGAATGTGTGATAACCACTACCGGAGGTGTCCGGTAGAGCAAGATCATAGGGGACTCTGCATTCAACAGGCTAATATGTGCTGCTGTGTGACAGTGCAATCCGCTGACATGTAAATCGAGGTCCTCACGCTGAAGCTCGGAAAAATCATTGCACAACCGCACCATGTGAGCAAGTATGCACGAAATGGAAAATATGCAGCTCAAAACACATAAAAGAGGGAAGGGAGGGGGGGGTCAATGCTTTTGTGAGGGAGACAAACCTAATGGGGCAGGGAGAGGAATATGGAATATGACCTAAAATCCTTAGGTACCTTGTCTGGTTAGGGGATGAAGATGCGGGTTACATAATTTTCCCTCAAGCATACTGCCACGACGCTCAGATTCTCGAGAAGAGAGAGCCCGTTCCCAGCACTGTCTGCTCTGCAGGAGCCATAAGGTATGACATGGGTGTGGTTAGCAGCGGTCAGTCAGACAAAATGAAGGTCTGCATTTCAACCACTGGAATGATCCCGCTACATAAAGAAATAAGCATAAAAGGTAAACTATCTTTCTCATACCACTCTTGGTATTTGTTGCACATTCATTTTGAGCATTTCTTTTTTCTTCCACCAACTGTTTTATGATTTCCTTTTCCATTCCCTCTCCTTTGTCCGTCTTATGTGTCATTCTTGTTACTTCCCTCGATAAACTATTCTATATAATTGCTTGTGTTTTTTTAAACTGGTATAAAGTAATTATCATCAGGGTTAGACTATGTACACAAAATGTGTAATCAGAACAGAGCAGTGAATTGTGGTGTTGCTGGGCTAGCTCCATATTGTAGCGACTTCAATTCCCACCCCCCTGCCTCAGGGCATATTTTCAAAGTCATTTGCTGGAACAGTGACATCAGCACAAGATCTACAATCTACCTTTTGCTCTAACCTTAAGGCAGTAAATTCCAAACAGTTCAGTTATGTGTGATAAAGGCCTGCAGGAAAGAAGCAAGCAGGGTGGAAATAAGATTTTTCCTTCCCCTACCACACAGGGCACAAACTGTACATTCGCCTACACGGCAGCCAGGCCCATCGCATCTAAATATTTATACCTCATTCAAAACCTTTGATTCTGACTTGCGCTACACAGTGGCCAAGAGCCAGATACAAGAAGGTCTATCACTCCAGAGGACAGTACTGAGGTCTGCCTCAATGAAAATGTGCATCAACTTAGGTCTTACGCAGTCCAGTTTGCACAAATGCACTCTGCATTCATGCATTTAGTTTACCATAACTGTCCTCAGCTTGATATTTATTATTATCAATCACCTTTTCCAGTGATGCCTCACCTGAGATTTGAATCTCTAACCTTGTGATCACAAGTAGGGTTGGGAAGTATAGCCATAGCTATGGATGCAGCAATAGCATATCGCATGGCCTGTGACATTTGAAGGTTTGCTGCTGCATCAAGTATGATTAAAAAACAAAGAAGAAGGAAAGGAGAAAGCTGTTATGGCATTCCAAAAAATATACAACGTTACCGTTATGGCTGTATTGCTAAACCTTATCCCACATCCATCTGCCTAACAAACAAATGTGCATCATCAGCTAAAATCTCAAGTGTAATGAAAATAAGACGCTAAATAATTTCTTATTAGTCCTGTGCATGAACAAAAGCCGAATGCCATGCCTTCGGCAGAGAAACAAAAATAAAAAGGCCAGAGCTTTTGAGAGGAAACTGTAGGGTGCCCACCCCCTCCTGTCCCCACTCCACTCAACTCCACTCTATTCTCCGCCTCGCACCGCCGAGTTTGTTTCCTGCAGTTAGAGGGAATGTAAACACAGAGGTCATGGGGTCACGGAGTCTGGGACCTGGGAGGACCCACTGTCGTCGCCTCGGCGACGGCTAACTGCTTCATTGCAGTGCCACACTCGACACCTGCCCCCGCCACGCGCTAGAGCTTCCTGTTAAATCAGCTCTGTGAGCCTGGGGTCCAGCCATGATATTCAGTCAGGGGAACCCTGCAAGTGAGAGACAACCAGAGGCCATGCCACCTCAACAATTCTACCACCCCTACACCTCAAAAACATGACCTTGTTGTTCCAACAATCATTTAATTTTTTACTAAAACCACAGAAGAGTTTGAAATTTCTTATTTAAATGGCAAACTATGCAATAAGTCATACAATGTGTACGTATGACCTTACACAGTTACGCTAAGAATTTCCATAAGCCAATGAAAAAGTTTATGTTCTCATAAAAAAAAAAAACCAGTCAAATAATTAAAAATATAAAAAGGTAGCTCCATTCTATTTCACACAGGGCAGTAGCCCAACGCCAGGGTGAAGAATATTAGCTCTGGGGAGCTGGAGACAGACAATTCTAATCTTTCTGCCATTTTACACAATTTTATCACACCACTAAATCAAAGATGATGTAAAATTAATGTAGGTGAGCACACAGTTAAGGAAATAAGGCATCTGAGGGGAACTGAAGAATCGGCAGCACTGAGACACCGTGGTTAGAGTGGTGTCTGACTCTGCTAAGGTCTACTATAAGCCTACTATCGTTATGTTAGGCGGCCAAAATGGATGACTGAAATACGCCAAATGAATAGAAACTGTAGAGTAAGAAGGAAGAACTTAAAATCTAACTGTACCCCGGCCCATACAGAAGCAATAGCTGCAGCTATCCAGAAATCCATGCTGCCCATGTCTTTAAATGAGCAGTAGGGAGCCACTGATTCCTACTGAGGAAGTAGGTTAAAAGAACTTACAAGTAACCCAATAAAGGTCACCAGTGAAACCGAGATTCCAGCAACCAGTGTCATCTACTCACGACATCATGATTACTCACTACATGACACAATGGGGAACAGCGTTTTGCGTGAAAAACAAAACACTTAAAACACTTAAGGTGCACACTTGTAAGCTTATGCCTCTGAGGGCATCCTGTGTGGAATTCAGCAGACACACACAGACAGACACAGACAGACACACACACACAGACACACACAGTGGTGGTACACATCCCATGGTGCCCCATTTCCATGGATTCCCAATTAATACGGATTCCTTTCAAAGACCATGTGCAAAGCGTCACATCTGAATCAACTCAACCCTGTGCCAGCCCTCAGCACTGTTTACAGAAACGGCTTTGCTCTCAAATGCTTCAGATTGCTTCCAATAAAATGCAAAAGGGTCAATGCGCTAAAACACCATTCAGAATTTTGAGCCATACCATTACAACAGGTACAGGAGATGTCAGCACTTTCACTGATTTCAGGGGCATGTGATGTGATGGACAAACATACAAACAAATCCTCAAATCTCATTTGAACCTGGACATTATAGAGACCTCGTGGACAGTTGATAATAAGTGACAACCAACTGAGGAAATTTTTCAAGAGAAAAGATTGTTTTTACCCCTCTGTGCATCCAGACAGAGTTATAGACGTTGGTGAGGACAGACCCATTGTGGAGCTGTCCTCTTAGCACGGTGCTTTTTGCAAGCAGCAAAACCTCTGACACTCCACTGTGATTACCCTGCCTCTTCGCCATGACTCTGAGCCTACATGGCACTGTCACTACAACATGTACCAACCTGTGACTCCAGCAATTAAGTTAGCCCAACACTCTACTTAAGCAGTCAAAGAGCTCACAACTTGCAAGAGGTTGCAACACTTGCTCATTTTCCAAGAAGATGCAGAAAATTAAGTTTCATTTCCACACCAGTCTGCAAACCCACGTGAAATACAAGTTCAATATCTGTATACATACAATCGACACATACAAAGTCCAATATATTACCAAGGACAGTAGAAAAAAATGCATCCGATACTCGTGCACATACGCATGAAAACTACGGGTGAACGAGTTTAATTCATAATGATTTCAATCACGGGGCAGCACGTTTCCAAGTGATTCCGAAAAGTCTTTGCCAAGGAGTGCTAGTAACAGGTAGGCATATTAAAATATATTGGCATTCATTTATTTCTTCAGTGTGCTACCCGTTACAAAATGAAATTCAAATCAGCTATGCATGTTTAAAAGGATTCGAATGATTAATGTTAGTTACAAGTCTGCGACAAATGTAACATTCGAGCAAGAAAAGCAAGCTAATACCAGCTCAGATGAAAAAGTTGTGGAGAAAATCAAAGGTGCAAAGCAAACAGCACCATGAAAGTACTAGGAAGCTAGCCGTATTATGGCAGCGTAGTTTACTATACACTTTTAGAATTCTGAAAGTGAAAAATATATTCTCCATACAGAGTACTGAATTGAAACTCGCATATGCGTTTGTTTGTAAATGATGTCTTCATATCGTTCAACCCACAAGGCAGCTACATTCGCTCTACACCTGTGTGTGTCATCGCTAAGGTTAAGTGGAAGCAATAAGCTAGCCACTAGCCGCCGAATGTTAGCTGCCAAATAAGTTTGCTAGCTTATGAGGGCGCTAAACAAGGCGACGTTGTGCATAGCTTGCTCGCTAAATGTTGGCTACCCAGCTGCTCCGTTACATTAGTTTATATTAGTGACCCGTTGTTTGAGCATTGATTAAAACTTTTGGTCGTCTAAGTATCGAAAACATATGCATGCTTTTAAAAAGTGACATTTAACCATACCAAACATGCAAGAACTTTAGGACACGATGTATTTGTACCACGTCCATACAGCTGAAAACTTAAAAATACAGAAGAGTTTAGCGGACTGGCTAACATTAGCTAGCTGAGAGTGTCTTCTAAACTCACCAGCAAAGCTCCGCGCTGCCAAACTTCAACGAAACTTCGCTCGCCTCTTTTAGAGCCGTTTAACCGCTTGCAGTACTGTCCCACTGACTTATTATAGTCCGTATATTAGTTGTTAGGTAATTTAAAATGAGGTTCTTTTCATACGTTCTTTTTATTCTTTAATCTTCTTGGACCGGGGTAGCTTAGATCCGCAATGGCGCAGGGGAAGCGGAACTACTGGCCCAACCCAGTTTCAGAACACGCTAGAAATGATTCAGCTTTACGCCTTCAGTTGTACTGAAATTATGATTCCCCGCAAAAATGATATGTTTAAATCTACCCTTACATATTTCATTGAAATTATTCAAGAAAGGATCGGAAGCACAATATTAGACCCACTTTTTCATTTTTCGAAAAGCATTGTGGGTGACGTAGTTTGATTTTTAAGGGCAAAAACAATGAAATCCTTGACACAATTCTTCACTACTTTCCCCAAGACTGTGTGGATTTTTATAGGAAAATTCAAGTCCGTGAGAAGGATGTGTAGTCATTAACACAAGAAGCCAATGTGTAATATGCGTTTTTCCCCAAACAAAGATAAATGCTAGGTATCATTGTTGGTGAAAATTGAATTGCATTCTTCTGAATGAAATGTCGACTGAAATCAGACTGATTTCCAAGATTGAATCAAGTTATTTTCAGTAATTATGAACACAAAATACTAAGTAGCTTAATTTAAGAATCAATAAGTATTGATGAGGCAACCATTAGTTTGATGGAATTGAGTTTGTCAATTTTCTTTCCAATAGTTTAAAAGTGTTTATTGGCCCTTCTAAATATACACAGGTATAGTATCACACACAGTTGTGAAAATAGAACATATTTCAGTGCTCTAAATACACCCATGGCTGCATTGTTGGACTGCATTGCACATGCTCAGTAACTCCACCAGCCTGTAGGGGTCACTACAACGATGCCTGTACTGCTTGTGCTGCTTTAATTGCAATGACTAAAGTTCCTGTTTTCAAAAGTCAACACAAAACCATTTTTACAACAAACAGTGTCTATCAATCTCTCTCCTTCATCTTGTGTCAGTTCAGGATCCATCCACTGAGAAAGTTGACTTTGGTCAGAAGCACAAAGAGAGCTGGCAGATATGGTCCCCAAGCTTCAGACATTGGTCTATTGTCCCACATTGTGGTTTTCGATGTTGTGCTAGTGACATGTATAGCGGATAGGTTAAAAGGATTGGAGAAATCCATGCCTCTTGATGGCACTACCAATGAGAACACAGCATAGCAGTGTCACCAATAGGGTCCCAGCACACACAGGCACCACCAAAGACTGGTCACCCACTGGGAACCTCCAGGCTGACATGCCTCTGGTCCTGGAGAGAAATCAGGGGCACAGAGGGGAAGACAAAAGATTAATCAGAGGGCTTTCAGCTCAAGCAAATGGAAGAAAAATAATATGAAATGGCATCTTACCAAAATAAAACTGTGAACACAGCACTATAACCTTTTGTTATTCTCCTTTCCCATTAAAAAAGCTGGATTATGGGTTGTGACTGGCCAACCCATTCTTCAATTTGGTGCTAACTCAACACTAAAGTACAGTTAAAGTCACAAAATGATAGACTTCTAAAGAAATACACAAATGCACATTCTGGTAACATTAAGAATAATCATAAGAGTATTGTTTTTTTTTTTTATATTATCCCAATAGTGTATTGGCAATTAACATTTTGTCCTTCATACAAACGCACATCATTGCCCCTGGGCTTCAGAAAACATTCATCTGTGCCCTGTGGTACCTGAGGAAGGTGGATCTCCAGCCATTTGCATAAACTCAGATTGTGAACACTGCATGGAGCGTCCACAAGAACATGTGGACCAGACGGCAGGAGTTGCTCACCTTAAAAAAGAAACAAAAATTTAATGGGGATCTTTCACAGGCTTAATCAAGAAAGAAACTCTTATATTAGGATTGTAGTGTTGATAATAAATGTGCCTTATTTATTTAAGCAAAATCATTGCATATGGCAGTCACTTTTATACCTTTTGACTCTGGGATCCCCATTATCAAAAAATGAGCCAATTTTGCTATGTGAGCACAGATATTCAATAATTTTAAATTTTAAAATGGGTTTCTTTTTTTTTTTTTTGCTCACTCACAGCCATCAGCTCTCAGCAGCAGCCGTGGGGGTTCAATCTCAATCCGTTCCCATCCCTGCCCTGAGTCAGAAGGCCGATGGTAACGTCCATGGATTGGCACCACGGTCTGAAGGATCTTGGGATTTTGTGCATCACGTGTGGGATACACAAACATAGAGAATCCAGAGGACTCATAGGCTGGAGCTTCCAGATCAACTTCAGTGTCAAGAAGGACCTGGAACAGAAACTAGGTCAATGGAATCAGCTGAGCCAATCAAACATCATTATACAGGTGACATACAGCTAAATGAACTCATTAGAAGATGGCCAAGGATGGTGAGGATGACAGTTCTTTAAGTTACAACCACAAACACTACTTCTAAGCATCTCATTAAAAATTACATTTGTATCTGAAAGATAACAATGTAGGATGGATTTAAAAATTTTTAAATCTATCCTGATGAAAATGAATGCCCCATTTATAGTTCTGTGTCTTGCTCAAGATTACACAGCATAACCAATGGAAAGCTTTTAGGGGCTGTTGTGACTGAGCTTTTGACCTTTTTGGTTTCTGCATGTCTGTTTGTGACTTTTTATTGCCATGTTAATCAATTAAAATAGATACTTTTAAATCTTTACATTTATCTAAAAGATATTTGGAGGGATTTCCCCTTTAAATCTACAATGTAATTTTTATAGACAACTCCTACCAACGGAGATTTTATGTATCTTGGTTTTCATGACAAGGTCTGCAAGACCCCTTTCTTTACGTCAAAGAACTGTGGGCTGTTTATTTCTTATTAAAACAAAATAATCACTTAATTTCCCCATTTAAGCGTCGACACATTTTACGAACATATCATAGACCAAAGAACCCTTCTCTTGAGGGTTAACAAACAGAATCGTCTTTCAGTACCCAGGATAACTCTGCTAATGCTTCATGCCTTGACTGCTACCTGCAAACCCGTGTCCTGCCGAAGTGATGCTAGCTGGTATGGATCGCCATACGCTCCTCGAGGCAGCTTTTGGACAAGCAACACCTGCAGCTCCTCCGGCCAGCTAGGGTCACACTCCACCAGGGTCACCAGTTCCCTACACCAACAGACCACAATGATAGTACCAACACTGCAGGCATGTTTTTGAAATAAATAAGTGTTCTGAATAAGTTTTCAGCACACGCTGCAGCAACACTACCTGTGAAACCCAGATTTCAAAATGTCCCTTGATAGCGTCAGGGATTCCATCCATTTCCCCGACAGTCCACAATAACCATCATCTACAGAAAAGGTATGAAATATCATCAGTTAAACCAATTAACAGTGAAATCAACTAGTTATTAAGCTGCAGTATACAGCTAGCTAATATTATGTAGCTTCTGCTGAAATTTCTTTTGTTACCAGCTTTTATAGCTCCAAAGATCCCCAAGGAAACAATAAGAATACAAAAATGGCCAAGTATAACCATGCTTATCTTATTTCGTTATGGTACATTTTCCAAAGTTATGTATGCAAGCCAGGTTCAAGTAAACACGGAAGAAGGCAGCGCAGCCATTTTCGAGCCGGTTTGTGGCCAGAGTATTGCCTGATCACAAAATAAACTGCAATGCAAGTAGCTAATTCTGTGTCAAAAACCAATTCACTAGATTATGACAGAAAATGTATCATATACTTGTCTTTCTTTAAGTGAGTTTAAAATAGCATACTTCACGAGTATGTCATTAAAATTACAGTTACTTTGCAGGCAACATAATGGGCCAAACGTGTTTCTCCTAGCAACACAAGCCCGGGAGATACCGTTTTTACCATCTGAGGAAATGATAAACAAGATAGCAGTCTGAGGTGAGTTGAAAATAGATAACTCGCCAAAGCATGATCATCTAAACCTTTTACATTTTGTACCGGAGGTTTTTGTTTGTTTGTTTTTTGACAAACTGAATCTTGTTTTTTGACCCAATCAGTATTTGCACGTCTAGTTGCTCTCTCCAGCTATCGATGTCTGTCAGTGTGCTACTCAGTAGTATCGATTTAACATGCAAACACAAGTTTATGATGGCAGTGTCAATGGTTTATAAATGTACCTAATGTTAGATATACTGTTTCTTTCACCTATATTCTGCTTACTATACAGTTGTCCGTATTTGTCCAATTTGATGCCTTGAAACGTTTTCTGAATGCTAATGTTAGCCAGCAAGTAAATGCATCATTCGTCTTCGACAAACAGGGATTTAGAGGGAGAAACTGCTAATAATTTAAACACTGGCTGTTCTGTGTAACATACTATAATCGAAATAAAATAAGTACTACAAATTGTTCGTGTTTCAACAAGTATTGGTTAAGCTAACCTTTTAGGTACATTTTCAAACTAAGCAGAACTGTTAAATGTTACATAGGGCCCTCTTGCGGCAGCTACCTGAACACAATTTAAGGCTTAATTCTAAGAATGACGTTATCCTTCTTTTTGAAGGGTGGTCCGAGCTGGATCACAGCCCGAGCGAAGTGCACTGATCTGACAGATGTGAAATGAAGAAAGTTGAAAGGTGGAGATGGAATTTGTGGCTAAACGTTGCGGAGTGAAGTTTGACCCTCCTTCCATCATATTGGTCTACGAAGATCGTAAAACTAAGAAGATCCGCCAAAGAGTCATGCCAGTGAGGAACTTTTCTAAATTTTCAGGTCAGAAATGTTGCTGCCATACTTCATGTGAAGATAGCCATGTTATTAAGATCGGTTGGCTTGTGACGCTTTTCTAATAGAGGTGCCTTGTCTTATCTCAGATGTGACGTTATTAGTGACAGAAACACCACGGGATCTCTTTCAGCAAAAAAAAAAAAAATCTTATTTTAACAATGTTCTGTTCATTTCATTAAGATGTATGACTGCCCCATACCCATGTGATTTATGTGACCTTAGGGGACTCAACACACACATAAGGATGTTTTCTGCATGTGTTTAATTGATTTAATGCTGTCAGGACCGACACCAAGATGTCCAAGGGTTGGCACAAATCACGGAATGTCTACAACAGGCAAACTGTGCTTGTCATGTGCCGTTAAATTAATGCTATGGCCATTTTGAATTCTAACACTTCGTGATGTATTGGTGGAGTTACCTTAAAGTATTTAGATAAAGTATTAAGATATTTTAAGGTGTAACTAGATAATATGGTTTAAATTCATACCATAACCCATTTAAAGATCACCCACCCCAGAAATTCATGTCAGATATCAGTTCCAGGGTATAGAAGCTATGTGCATCAGGGCATCATCAGGTAATACACTGTGCTTATAAAACACCTTATTGCCAATAAGCACCAACCTCTCATTCTCTAATGTTTCTCTGTGGGAATGACAAACATATATTTCTTGGCTAAAGGACATATCTTCATCTGCCAAGTGATTAAATATGGAAATTAGCTCTCATATTATGATTTCTGGTGTTTTATCCATCTATGCAAATGGTGATATGGTAATTGCTGTGCACAATATAATACTCTCACTGTCAGCTCATTTTCTCTGTTGTCATGACAAGTATGCATTTGTGTTGCCAAAGCATATGCATGTAACGTACATAACAGTACTCTGTCTCTGTCTCTCCCCCTGTCAGACTGCAGCCAGGCGGCGGAGCGTCTGAAGAACAATGCGCGGCACAGGGCCTACCTGGAGGGCGTTCCTCTGCGGCAGCTGGAGAGGCTGCACGATGTGCTGAGGGACCATCTGCGCGGCCGCACCCTGGAGGAGAGCCTGGCCTCGCTCCGCCTGGACCCGGACCAAGACCTCAACAAGCTGAGCGACGAGGAGCTGGCCCGCAAGAAGGCCCAGATGGACGAGCTGTTCGAGCGCAACCGCAAGCGCAAGGAAGACCCTGACTTCGTGTACGACCTGGAGGTGGAGTTCCCCAAGGGGGACGACCAGGAGACGTGCAGCTGGGATGAGGACGAGTCTGAGGACGGCTTTTAGCCTCCCGCACCGCCTTCAACTCTCAAGGTTAACGGTATCTGTTAACAATATGGCTGGGTGATATTCAGCCTTGTGAAATGAGTGAATGGCAGATTGTGAATTCGGAGGATGTGTACTCTACAGATGGAAATGTTCATTTCAGAGATGCACATTGCTTTTCAGTGTAGCCTTTGGTAATGGAACTGTAATGGATGCAGTGCATTTCAGGAGAGTTCAACCCCCTTAGCCTAAGCTACACTGTTACTTCCTGCATCACAAGTTTCACCACAAAAGGAGACCATTTACTAAAATATAATGCGAGTGCATCTCATGTAAACTCTGACCAGGTGTTTATTCATGAATAATGCACAGTTCTAGTGAAAATTGGTTTAAATCAAATCACCCGTTTTAAAAAAATCCATGAACTTTTGGGGAAATTCAGAAGAAAGGTAAGCTTTGCTATGCCAAGTGGATGGGAGACCACTGTACACACTACAGCAATTTCCACCTGTTGATGTGGTACTTTCTGCAACGTATTTTTAAGGTTGAGTAAATGTCTGTGTGTCCTCACGGCACTCAAAAAGATGTCATTAGCATGAAATGCTAATTAGCCATATAAGAAATGGACAGTTAGAATATAAATGCTATGGGATCCTTGTGTTCTTCAGTGTGAATGCAGCTACCTACAAAACAACAGATATAGTGCACATGTGAATGGAGGGAAATTTGAGTTGCCACAACAGGATTCAACCTTGTGCTAGAACTTGGCAAATATTTTGGGGCTAGCTCACCCCTTTCTGTACATTTCCTTGGTGACACACATCTGCATGTACCCCAACTGGAAATGGGTTCCTGGAACAGGTACAATATAGAATAGGTACAATAATAATATAATACATCTATTTACAAAGCACTTTCCAACAAAAAGGCAGTGGAATGTACATATAACATATAAGGGCAGTGGTACAAAGGGAGAGCATGACAAAAAAATATATAGAAGTCAATACTCAACAAAAACAAATGGTTTTCTCCCCCAAAAATTTGGCAGGCACCCACAGGCTGTTTTGGGTGATCAGTGCATGTTTCCTTTGTTGAGTACTGGCTTCCCTGTACAACTGTAGAAAGGAAGCACTGTCTTACAGGTGAGGACAGCATGCCTGTGAGCTGTGGTCCTGCTTAAAATGGGAGTGGTGGACTGGGTGCTGTCTGAAGCAGTGCAGCTGGTGTTTGGGGATAAAAATGAGAGAAAATAGTTTATAAAATCATTTGTTTACAATATGGCAGTTGTTATACCATGGCCAGCATGTGCTGTTATACAATAAAGCTTTCTACCTCTAAGGTGTGTTTTTGTTGGTCTTAAAAAGTTAAAGATTCATATCATTTATGTGTGAATTTGGCTGAGAATGAGGAAATGTTATTACAGCATATCTCTGAGGGTATGAGACTGAAGCACACACAAGTATGCCTCATAAAGCTCCTTACTAAATCTAAACAGACATGCATTTAATTCATTATCACCACCAATAAAAACAGGCTAGCATTAAACAGATGTGCTTCACTTTCCATTGATCAACAAAGTAAATATATATCATACATGGTTTAATATTTTCCCAGAGATGTGGTGTAACATCTTTTTAAAAGTCTGGGAATACACTTAATGAAAAAAGTTAAAAGTGTGAAGTGAAAGACTAAAATACTGTGCCAGTCAGTCAGCAGAGCTGGACCTTAGTAACTCATTAATTAATGAGAACTAACCCCAATGATACTGTAATACAGTGATGTGTTTGACAAATATTTTTTGTGAAGCATTTGGAAAACCTTATAGATTACATTATAACATGTTTTTATTTTTAAAATAATACATAAAATCCACTCTTAAATGTTCATATCTTAAATGTTCTTTTTTATGGCTATTAATCTTCAAACATTTCAACAGTATCAGCAGCCCTAAAAAGAAGGGAAAACTTCTTCAGAAGCCTAACTTCTGATCAAAATACATAATTTAATGCCTAAAGAACTTGACAGTAGAATGCATGACAAAATCCTCAAAACTATACAGATAATTCAGTGACAAATGCTTAAAAATGTTTATTTGATGGCTGAGAGCATGTGAAAAAGACATTACAAATACCAACTTTTTAATACCCCTTTCAGATTATCAACAGCTTCCACTGTTCATAAATGTTAAAATTTTCACAGTTGAATAAAAATAAGCTTACATCCACAAAGAAAAAAAATCTTTGGAAAAAAAGAGTTTGTACTGTGTGAAAGCCTTAAGAGGACTTGCACTGTATTTACTCAGCTCCTCCACAGCTCACTAATGAAGTGAACTACCTTCAAGACGGTGGCTACTAAGACCTCAGCTATAAAATGTGAACTGTTCAAAGTGACTCACCAAGGTTTCAATACAAACCTCAAATAAGACTACAGGTTCAACTGCAGACCTCACCACGTTTTACACAGGAATGGCATCAATCAGTGCATATATTATTTGATGGGAGTAGTATGAACACACATATTCTCCAGTTTATGATAGATACAACAGAATATGTGCCAATGCTTCTACATTTAAATTTGCATTAAGCACACTACAATCATGATGGAATACAGTTTAAAATGAATGTATCAGCTAGACCTGAACAAGGCTGGTTAAATGGGAACATACATGAAACATTTAAAAATGATCGAGCTGTACGTTGATATGAAGCAGACTGAGTAGAGGATACAGAGATAATGGAAAGTGACTGAAGACTATACACAGTACTCAGAGGAGCACATAATCATGAGAACACTGTTACTTACTGTTATTGTTCGTTACAATTACAGTTTCCTTTTACAGCTGTTAAAAAACTAAAGTTCTAAACAAGATCCTTTTCTCTTTACAGTACCTTAAAAAAAATCAAGTACTCTCCACCCGCATATAGACACTTATGTACTGATGTATTATTTTGAGGCAGGGGACTATGATAGTACTCAACAGAGAAGAGATTCATTTAAAAAGTGCAATTATGTCTCTGTACTGCAAGCTAAAAAAAATATCCAATGAAACATTTTGAGTGCTGGCACAACACTCAAATCAGTTCACAACACTGAAAACGTGCCTGGACACACCCCACAGGAATTCAGGACAGTTAATTCACTACACCTCTATCGTAAAAATTAGAAACAGTAATGTCCAAATCCAATAACTTTGGTTATGGCAGTTTCTATGTGGACAGAGTTACTGAATCTATTTTTTTTTGGTTAAAGCTTGAATACAAAACTTGTATTTCAAAACTAAATCATTACTCTGACATCTTACCCCACGAGGTAGGTACTGGTAAAACTCAGATGAAACATGTGGATAAAAATGGCTCTGTCATAGCCAGGACCCTGCATTTAAACAGGACTTTAAGGAGGGAAAGTGACTGGACCGTGTACAGGTGATGCCAAACACTGAAACTTACATCAGGGAATACATCAAATCATTTCATCAATCATTCAAAAAATAAAGGTTTTTTTGGTTTGCCCACCATGTAATCATGGTCTGTATAACAGGGTTTTTTTAAAAACATATATATTACACTATTTTCCCATATCAACAAAATACTTATAAAACTTTGTCTCCAACTGAAGTCGGTCACTTATTTCTTCTTCCTGTCAAGAGTGCAGCGCGGACAAAACCTGAAAACAGGTAAAAATTATTTCATGTATATAAATGAGTGCCTATCAATATTTAGGATTAAAATAAATTAAACTCCACAACATTTGGCTGAAAGCCTCATGGACACACATGAATAAAAACTGTCAAAATGTTTTACCACCTACCATTTCCCTTTAGGCTTTGTAGCAAGGTCAACACAACCAAAGTGAAACCACTCTATTGGACACTGTTCCAAAAATAAACAAAAAAAAAAATTAGAGAAAAACTTGAAATAACTTGAAAAAAAAAAAACAAACAATTCCATTTATTACTGCACTTTCATGTTACAATAAAACAAGTCTGTAAGCATCTGGAATATATGACTAGTCTGAATATAGAAATGACAATCATTTCTCTGATCTAAAATGCAGTTTAAATACTCTGCATATAAGGATGCAGTGCTCAGGACAGATGGTGCGATTACTGACAGAGTGTGCTGCATTCCTCTTCTCTGGGATGATAGGATGCACACTTACATCAGGGTTATCGCATCCGATCATTTCTCCGTACGACACTTGATGGCACAAGCAGTACGTAGGCTCATTGGGATCCACCGGCATGTCCAACACATCAGACGGGTGCACTCCTATAACAGAGTCACTAGGCTCTGGGCTGCAAAGAGACACAGGACAACTAATGATGACAGCCATCAGTCTTCAGGTAATGCCACTGCTGTTAGATAAAACACTCCACGATTTTATGAATGTCTTCAGTCTTACATTCGGCCATAGCGTTGCTGCAGATGGCAAAACGTTACATCCTGTAGTTACCAGGTGCATAAAATTGCAGGGAGACTTTGAACAGACAATTGCAAAGAGTGACACTATCCTAATGACCAACCAGAGTGCTGGGTGCACGGCCTCTTTCCCATTCTAGCACCTCCTCACCTGCTTTTAATCTTTTTTTCTCTTGGGGAATCTTCGTCCGATCCTTTCCTGCCTCGTCCCTTTGGCGCTTTCTTGTCCTTGAGGCTCCTGTTGCTTTCTGCACAAAATCACACGAGTCTCAGTCACAATTAACTTTATGGATTAGAACATTTGTAACAGGCGGTAGGTCTGCTATGCCCTTTCTCACCAAATGTTTGGCGCTTCCCATACACTACGTCAAGCTAGGGATTTAATTAACCCAGTTAAAGACCCAACGGAACCAACACACCCTTTTGCTGTCTGTTCATTACATATGACAATACAGCTACTCAGCAGATGCTCTTATCCATAGGAACTTACAAAGCAGAACAGTGTAGTGGGTGATGTCACATTCTGCAATGGAATCTGAATTAACTGTAACGTGCACAGGCCTGTATTTGCTCTCAGCAGCCTCTCTGATCACTGGTCTTGTGATCCTGCTGACATGACATACCTCACCCAAAAGGGATGCATGCCAAGTTAAGTTTTCAAACCAGCCATTGAGCCACGAAAAACCGGCCAATCTTAGAATTTTAGGCAAATCAGTTGCAACGTATACCTTTCCACTGTTGCCATAGCAACACTACCGAATACTCTACTTACCCTTGTTAACCCAAAGACCGGTTACATAGCAGTTCAGGAGTCACAGTGTGGTGGAATGGAACAAATATACAAACATTACATATAAATTCACTTTTTCCTATTCAAGTTAAACATATAAAAGTGGGGTAAAAATCTTTACTGAGCTACAGCAGAGGGCATTTCCTGACCCAGGGTCAGCTCCCTGCAGGACTCATTTACACAGAATGGGGAGATTTGCCGAAAGCATAATCTCATGTCAGGCATGTTTCTGAGGGGTCTTACTCTTCAGCGATTTCCCGTCGGGACTTTCGTAGCCGCTCACTTCCATTTTCTCCTTCAGCTCGTTCTCGAAGCGGGCCAGGTCAGCATCCAGCCTGCGGATATGCTTATCCACCTGGGGGTGGGAAGAGTCCACAGAGAGCCAGCTTGCTTTATCTGGAACAAACACCTGGCCATGGATAACTGCAGGTCATCCAAAAATCCAGACTCAGGCAGAGGAATGACAGCCAGCATGGCAGCGCTTGTGTGACCATACCAGAGCAGCACAGTGCCCATGACCTAGGGCTGGGTCAGTGAGTTTGTTCGCCAAGTATGGAGACAAAAATCACACTAAACCAGGCAATCATAATGAAGGGAGAAAATGACATGGAGACAGTGCAGAAGCAGTTGTGGGAGGAATCGGTTTCAGTGTACGGCGGCCGTGTTTATTAATTTATCCTTAAATTAACCACGCAAAAAGGCATGCTGGGACAGGACACCAGACCAATTATCCTACGATTTATATTGCTAAACTGGCAAGACTCCAGACCAAGGTCCTGTACATTTCCCTCAGTTTAGCCCCAGGCACACAAATACATTGTAAAATACATCAATGTGTTGAAAAATGCAAATTTAATCCCCAAAGCCGGCAAAAGGTTTCTTAAAAACAAACAATGAGCATAAAGACACAGAGCACGTCCCTCTCTCCATCATGTGGGAAAACTCATACTGACCATTTCATATGTTTGCATGGCCAGCTGCACTTTGTCGTCACTGTATTCTTTGCATTTACTGTAGGCGGCCTGAATCTTCTGGAGGTGCTCCACTCTCTGCTCAGAGGCCAGGTTCCTCACGTTTTCAATGTACTCTGCTGCCAGTTTATCAATCTCACTCTTCTTTTCTATGGACACAATGAAATCCAATTAACCATCACAGGCGGTGTATGTTACTGAGACCCCAGTCTCAGTCTTAAACTCCCCTTGACTACTCACAGCAAATGCTTTTACACTGGACTTTACAGTACTGGGTTACTGAGGAGTCACAGGCGAATTAGGAACGATAATTGTAGCTATTCTTTTATTGTGAAGTTTATAACTCAGAATAGTGGCGATGGGTTAACCTACCTTCCGTTCTATTGTCCAAATCGTGCATCAGAGTGAAGTTTCTCTGGAGTTCACATGGTAGATTTTCAATACCTGGGTAAATAAACAGAACAAAACCACATGTGCTTAGTTGTTTAATGCTCTGTCCCCCACATATACAAACGTTTTGTTCAGGGTTTTGACACGAATGCAGTTCTTGCGTTCATTAGCCCACCATAATTTAGCTGGCTGTTAACTTAATCACTGACATACGCTCTACAGGATAGAATTTAATTAACTTGCGACCACATTGTATTTACATTTTACAACACTGGCGCCCGTCAAATGTGTGTCACCAACAACAAAATCGTAGCTTTGGGTTTGTAGATGTACACCATCATGCCCCACTTATACATCAAAGATCCCGCCTGTTGCACAACACTGCTCAGAGAACAAACGAGCTTCAGCCTAGTTACATACAGTAAAGCACCATTCAGAAACTATGAACGTTAAGCGTTCAGGTAAAATACAATAACTAAACTTTGAGGCGAGACACTCGTGAGCTGACAAAGAATTAAGTTGTAAGAATAACTGCTCATAAAAACGTCCACTGTAGCTAAAGTGCTGTAACGTTACAGTAGCTATGTCGCTTCCTGTGTATTTGAAATGTTGTTATCTATGGCTAACGTAAGCTAGCAACATTTTACAAAGGTGGCTTTGCAGAAGACAGTCCATTTGTTAACTTTATTACCTAAAGTAAATTCTTCATCAGTGTTAGTATCGATAGCATACACATTTCTTCATGGATTACTGTTTTTACAGTCTGTCACAGGATCCCCCCGGTTGAGATATTTTAAAAAGCGCACCCTAGCCGCAACCTCGGAACACTTTTCCCAACAGTATCACCGAATCTCTTTTCTTCATTTCCACACTCGAGAAAGTTTAGTTGCTAGCAAAACTTCGCTGATGTGGCCAGCCAGCTAACCAAAGTTGAGTCTGCGGCCGTTGCTCATGAACACAGTGCAGATAACTTACTGTCCAGGTAATGTTCCAGGTATATTGCAGTCGCCATCTTTACTTTCCACGAGTAATATATGATTTACCCCCAACGCAGCCCGCGTGAAGTTACCAGTACAGAAATGTATGGTCACATTAATTATTCATGACTTCCTCTGAGTCGATTGGTTTAAAAGGTAGTGAATGCGATTTGTAGTTCTGATTGGACAAAAAGAAGGCTTGGCTAGACTTTACTCTTTACAGCAGTCTGATACTATCGCCTTACTACTCCAGCTTAGTAATATGAGCCTAGTTGTTCTTACCTGCGGCAGCAAACTTCTGTTCACAGTCGACTAGCATACAGCAAAATAGTTTGAAATATAGTGTTGTAGCAACTGGTGTAGCGAACAGATCAGTTATGTATTTTCTTGTAACATTATTTCCTGGGAGATTTTTTCGGAGACCTTTTAATACCTCTTGTAAAAATGATATTAAAGTAGAGGTGTTTTATTTATGCAGCCTAGCTATGAAGCATATGATGTTAATAATATAATTTAAATACAAAAATGAATTGTGCGAGATATACTTCATTTCCCAGTAGTCAAATTTATCAGTCAGCTGATGTTGATGTCATTCTAAACAAGCTTGAAAGTTCTTCGTAACAGTCACAGTCAGGCTCGTCTGCTGGAAACGGGAGCGGTCTCATCATATTTACAGGTATCCCTGTTTCCTTGCATGATTTCTACTTTATTAGTAAACCCAGCCGCAGTCCTGATATTAATACATGCGAGTATATGTATAGCCGTATAGTGTCCTTTCCATTTTATCTATTCAACGTTGTATTACCCGCTACTTTGCTGTAATGCTAATGTTAGCCATCCACTGTTAGCTAGTCAATCTATCTATCCGGCTAGCTACATTGGGTCGTTGCTAGCCTCGACGTCATCTACATTGCCAGTTATCTTACGTGAGACATCTAACGGTAACTAACTCGCCTATCTTTAATAACATAGAACATAGTGATTCACCGAAATTATGGCTTGGTTTTATCCTGTGTATGTAGAATATTTCAGCGATTCTACAGTTATCTAGCTCGCTAACTATACAGCAACATTACCCCTTACGATGTCGTGAACCTGACCTGCTTGATAGCTATCACTAAATAATTGTCATAATTAATGTTTTACAGTAATCACTCAAATAAGGTGATTTCTAAAAGAACAATGATTCCACCGATAAGTACATATTTATGAGAGCGAGTAGCCTGACTTGGCTAGCGGTGGCGTAAGGCTACAGAGAAGTGAGGGGCATTGTTTTGATGGATCTGCACCTGATTTGATTGCTGTCTGTAAACTTTTGCTGTAAGTAGTTCCGAAAAGTAAACTTGACTTTAAGATCGATAGTAACGGTAGTAAAACATGACAACTCGTGCCGCCTATTTCTTTCATAGTAGCCATGAATAGAAGCACTGAAAGTTGGATTGTTTTTGCAGTCAGGTTAGTGTACGTTTGATCAAATAGTTGAATATGTAGATTGCCGTTTGATAAGCTTACCCATGGGATTTTGTTTGTGCGTAATTCTTAGAAACAACACCCAGGTGCGAGAGGCCATGAGTTTAACTGTTGATCCACCTGATTCTGATACAGTCCAGCATCCTAGTACTGATCTTTTCTTTCTTTTTTTTACCCCAGCTGTAGCGACGTATTCGTCAAGATGGCCTATGTGAAAAGCGGATGGCTGCTAAGACAGAGTGAGTGTAAACAATAATTACAGTAGACAATAACCTGGAGCTGTTTTCTGAGAGTCAACACTTTAAAAACTATTCAGAAAGAGCTCAGCTGGAGTTTACTGGTCATAATTAGTGTGTTGACTAATCCATCATAGTACATACAACGTGCAGTGCAGATATTTCATCCTTGTGCATAACTATTTATTGAATTATATGATTTGAAATAATTATGATTTGAGTTGTTTTACATTCCGTATCCTGTCTATGAACACAGGCACTATTCTGCGGAGATGGAAAAAGAACTGGTTTGATCTGTGGTCAGACGGACGCCTCATATTCTATGATGACCAGTGTAGACGGGACATGGAGGACCAGATCCACATGAAGGTTGACTGCATCAACGTCCGCTCCGGGCCTGCGTGTCGAGGTGCGGGTCTCCCAACCAGCTTATGACTGGTCCTGACATTATTTCCTTTTCCAGCTTTTGTTTTTCAGTATGTGAGTGTCAGTCCATCTGTCTGTCTGTCTGCTTGTTTGTGTTTCACTCCATATAGACAGTGTGAGCATGCATGTATATTTGAGTGCACATGTTTATGCAGTTGAATTATATGTTGTTGAGTACAGGTGAGTGGCAGGTGTAACTGACCTTACAATGACCTGGGTATACAGAACGCTGGAACATAGGAATGCCCCCCCCCATTTCCTCTTGCTTATCTGTATGTAATGTAATGTTATCTGTGTCCACAGATCTCGCCCCACCGGAGGGGAAGGGGCGGGACGCCCTCCTGCAGATCGTATGCAGAGATGGGAGGGTAATCAGCATCTGCGCAGATGGCGCAGACGATGCTCTGTGAGTCCAGCCCTCTTCATACGGCCGCTTGTTTATCCAGGCCTGGCAGTTTTGGCTGCAGTGTGGAGCGTGTGCTGCGTTTCCGACCCCAAACCTCACATCCTGCTGTACCTCTCAGTGTGTTGTGTTAGGATTTGTCATGCGCTCAGGTTCGATATTTTTAGCAGTCACCTTTGCTGGGGTAAATGTGAGGAACGGATATAAAAATATTCACAGTTAAAGCCAGAGCCAGAGTCAAAGCAGCATCTCCCTGACTGATGAGCACTGAAAGAATCACTCTGAGAGCAACTCACTCCATAATGCAAGTGAAGTGCATTCTCCATTGCCTTACTCTAGATGATTCTTATTTATGAGTAAGATATCTGAAATGCTTCAGTCCACCCTGTGCATGGAGATATATCACCTTGTCCATTGACCACAAAAGGCTGTAGTGCGTGTGTGCACCACATTGTAATGATGCATGCTTCTGCTGAACATTAAAGTGTGGACGCAGGGCTTGCTTGCGCTCCCGTTTTTGCAAGCGATGCTTATAGAATCATGGTGACTGACCACCAATCAGTCAAAGTAAAGTGTCCCTGGCACCCACGCCCATTTGGTATTTATAAGTACAGCGTTAGAATGTGATCTGCCAGAAGGAGCCCTTGGCAGAGAGGAAGCAGTGGAGACTGCAGATGAAACCGAAATCCCTGCTGCTTCGCTGCCTGGTTGTCATTACAATGCCCTTGCACTGGAAATTGACTCTGTTAAGTCTATTACCCCATTTACACCCACCGAAAAACCCAGGGGAAAAAAATAATATGTTTCCCATTTGCATAAATACGTTGACCCAGGTCAGGAAAAGGGTTAACGCCCTGATCTGGCACTGCTAACCTTTGGTTTAAAAAGGGCTAGGCAGGTTACACTACACCAGGGAGACCTTTAGAGCATATGCTAGCATGATGTAACCAGCACATAACAGAGTGCACAGAGCCAAACTTGCAAAGTCAGGTGTTCTGTAAATGGAAACAGCCATGGTTATTATTTGTGTTTGTGGCTTGTCATGAATGGTGTCAAACACAAGTAAAAACTTACTTTCAAAATTTAGTGTGAAAGTAGTGTCTGTGTGAAGGAGTGCTCTGTGTATGTAGTGGCGGTGTGGTGCGACTCACTGGGTTTATCTCTGTTTCAGGGCGTGGTCAATGGCCCTGCAGGATGCTAGAATCAACACAGTGAGTAAATGTTTGCCCTGGTTGGGTGTGGGGGGAGGTCTGTGAATGTGGTGTGATCCTGACAGGGCATTTAGGTAGACTAGCATTCTAACATAGCCAGGGATTTGTCATAGTTGGATGCCTAGGACCAGTTTGTGGAGGAATTAGTCTAGCTGGACATTTTACTGTGACATGACTGGCAGGGTAACATCCTTTTTACAGCCATAATACTGGTAATGTCTTTTTTGACATCACAGACCACATGACATAGCGCCTTATGGTTGTTGTCAGTCAGTATGTGACCTGTACAAAACAGCATGGAATATGTGAGAAACCACACATTTCCATTAAGTTTCAGGTTTTACTTTGTGCCTCCTAAATCTCAAGGTGTACAATTTTAAAAATTTTTGACCTCTCATAGGCCATCTCCAGATTGTAGGTGAAAATCTCAGGTGCAAAAGGCAGCTTGTTATGTTTTTTTGGTTTTTCATGCTGATACAATTAGCTTTTGCATTATTTTGCACTGTGCACTGAACCAGTCGCTTTCTTCGCCAGGTGGTTGCAGGCCCTCCGGTTGGTTTCTCTGAAGGAGTTGTGGCCTCTGCACCTCCCCCATACACCGAATTTGCACCCCCTAACCAGGTAACAGTCACAACCTGCAGGATTTTCTGCTTTTATCGTACTACAGCCTTAACCTCCTCACATTTAGAGCTTTCCCAGGATTCCCTAAAGATGTATCTCACCTGTTAACTTCCTGTAGATGTATGACCAGCCCCACTATGGCCCATACGGCCCTCCTCCTCCTCCTCCTCCACCTGGCACTCAGATAGTGTATGGCTCTGATGGACAGCCTTACGCAGTGGCGTACCCCTATCAGTACCAAGGTAAGCTGAAAGCCTCAGGACTGTTTTAATACCGTAAATGCCTTACAGTTTAAAGCTATGCAGAATGCTAATTACTAATTAGTGCTGGATCCAGGATTGAAAATACATCAATCCGGTCATATTGTCATAACTCTTTGTAAGTTGACACTGGAATTGTATTTTGCATTGTTATACTGTAATATTTGTGTGTGTGGCGACACTGTATGATCACCACTGGTTTGTTAACATGACAAGAAGCCATGTGCAAGGGATTTTTGTACCGTGACAGTTAGGTAATGCTATTTATTCATTTAATCCTTCCCTTGTTTATATTTACTGGCACACAACACGAATGTTTGATTTGCCTTTACAGGCAGCTACCCTCCTCGAGGAGTCGATCAGGTGATCATTCAGGAGCGTCGCCATGACAACGCGGCTGACATGGCACTGGGCGTGCTCGCCGGGGCCGCAACGGGCATGGCCCTGGGCTCCCTGTTCTCTGTGTTTTAGTGTCTCCATGGCAACCAGGCCTCCCTTAACCCCGGCTCACACATAGCCTCCCTCACACAATTGCTCTGATGTTGTGACAGAATCATTACATTGCCTGTAGTGAGACTGGTATGCGTTAGTGGCAGTGCTCCCACATGTCTGTGATGTGCCAGTAAAATGCTCCCCCGTCTTTAACTAAGGCCTTTAATGTACAAATACTCCAGCACTTTCTACCCAATAGCCTGTGACTCACTCCTGTTTAATGACTGACGTGCCTGGGGAAAAGAGAGCTTACCTAATTATCAACATTTCTCCTGTGGGACAAAGAAGATGATGTAAAACAACCTCTTAGTCATATTGGAGTGTCTCTCAATAGTGTAGCTCTTATTGGTGGATTTAATGTAATCTGGTAGTGTTACTAACGGATAACGATGAGCAGGATATTCTTAAAATGTGAGCACAGATCCAGCGAAGAGTCCGTCTGTCTAACTCTCCCAGCTGAATGCTTTCCCTTAGCAGTTTGTTGTGTTGCATCTGATTTGGTCAGTTAAGTCTGGGATTTCAAATGTTTTTATATTTTACATACTTGTTCTTGGGCTCTGCTTCCTCTATAAGCGTTTTTTGTTGTATTTATTATTTATTGATTTCACTTTCCTTACTGCTTGGTCTTGTCATTCTTAAGTAGGAGTACTGCTATGACGTCCTGGATTATCCTGTAATTATTTGTAGTTGAGCAGTCAGGGAAGAAATGTATATGGTGAAGCTGTAGAACATAAGAAATAGAAACTGCAAGCTCTTTACAGTGTCACAATTGTGCTTTACAAAGAATCAAGTCATATAGATGGGACAGCATATACATATATATATTTGTTTCTTGTGAAAACATTTTCACTTCCTTTGTGCAAGCCATCAGTTAACACAAGTGTCTTTTTGTGGAAAATGATCCTTATTTATTCTAGCGGCAGCTATAAAAAAAAGTAGCTTCGGCCTGCTGAAGTTCTGCAGGTGGCATGTTGGTTTGTTGATATTGAAACTTAAACCGGAAGTACATAGTACACAGTAGCAATTTCTTTGTTGGGGGGCTGTGCAATAACAAAAGGGCATTGCCTCAAGCCAATAAAGAGTACTCTAAGCAAAAAAATCACCTTCACTGAGATGACCTTAGCACCATGTCTGTCCTTATGTGTTTTTGTTGTCTGGGAATAATGCAGTGTCTTAAAACTTGGCAAGATATTGCAGTTAGTTATTTTCTACACTTTCTAATAATTCACTATGAGTGCTGAGAGTTCACATATGTCACAATGTAGAGACGGTTTGTGTTAAGCCCATAATGGTTCATTTTACAGCGTTAAAAGGACTGCCATTTGTGCACTCAATCCACATGAATGTGACTCTGAAGAAACTTCAGACAGGAAAATCCCTCACCCCATTGTCCTTTCACAGTCAGAAAAATTGACCTTTGGAATGGAGAAATTGGGACGTAGAACACTATCAAAATTCCGAAGCTTTTCAGAGTGGATTCTCCTGTCATGTAAAAATGAAATAATCCACCTGTGTCATGGCCTTCCCAGGATGCAGCAGACAGGAGTCTGTGGCCTCACACCGTTCTGTTTTAAAATAGCCGTGGTGATTAATGACTCGCCTTACCTGCATTATGTAATGAGGCAGAGACCGTGCCTCTAACAGGGCATTAGGTCATATTGTTGAAAGCTAAAGCATTTAACCATATAGAAGGCGTGTTTGTGCTAATGGCCTGCCTGGTCGTCTTCTCTTCTGGTCTGTGGAAAGGTATGCCTGAACCATCTGTCGTAAATGTAATGTATCTATGAGAATTTCATTTTGGGTAAATAAGGGAGACAGAAATGTGGGGCCCATACTTCTCCAGCTTTCCTGTACCCCTCTGTTTTGTATAGTAATTTCTAGGATGACTATAAAATTTCCAGCTTTGTTCTGCAAAGTGCTTGTGAAAGTTCTTTGCTCTCACAAAACGTTTGTGCAGTTCTGCAAAGTAGGGCATGTTGAGTTTGGAGTTTTGTGCTTTTACAAGTAAAACATTTCAGTCTTTTAAAATGATTTTTTTCAATATTTAAAATAGTCTAATCTGTTCTTATTTGACAAAGCAGCATTTAAAGCATTAAAGCATTTGGAAAAAGTGCACATCTGTGTCGTCTTCATTTTATTAAGGCAGTTTAAAGTCCTCCAGCATGTTTTAAGCAGGTTTTCTTGTGATGTGCCATGAGAGCACAGGAACGGAGTCCGTGCCATTTTGCATTGATTGGCTGGACATAGAGGGCGGGGGCTCTTCTAACCAATAGACATCACTTAGGTCTTTGATGGCATGTGTCATATCTTTGTTACATTTTTACGCATTGCCCATAGCCACCATTGTGTTCTGTGTATGATCTGGATTCAACACCAGTCTGATACATGCACACATTAGAACAGCACCGTTACTGGATCAACCCCAATAACCCCTTTTACTTTACAAGTGACTTTGAAATACATCTCTTTTCACTTTTGAAGACTGCCAGTGTCACAGCACAAGGCCTGATAAGAAGGGTAGCTTGAACAACATGATTGTGAGGAATCCAGAACTCTGAAAGTGGTTATTTAATCAAACAAGCACTAAGTGAGTCACTGCTTTGCGGTGGTTTACTTGTGTTCTGTGGTATCCATCACAAGTCCACAGCTGAAAAGATGAAGGGGACATTGATTTACAAAGATCGATTAATTAGTGTTCCCCCCTGGAGGATCAGTGTGACATTTCTGATCTGACTCTTCTGCATGACTAAATTACCTCTGATGTACAAACTCTCTTCCACTAAACTTTTGACAGCCCCTTTGATGGAGGTTGAATAAATGCGGTGAAACAAATCGCCAAACAAAGAATAATGAGAGTCAGAGTACAACAGTCTCCCCTGGGGATGGAGCCGCGTTTTTTGCACTTAATATAATGTGATAAACAAGGTCGTGGTCGAGCATAATGTCACAAACCCACACTCCCAACCATGCAGATACTGCCACATGTAGGCCACCTACCAGCAAGCCATCTGCTATCTACCCTGACAGTGCGCCATCTCAAGCCCCATGGCTTCAAATACAGTTTCACTCATTTTTGCTTCACTTTTAACCAGATATTTCTTGAACCGGATATATCTTTATTCAGAATCTGCTTCTGGAGAGGTGAAATGACAAAATGTTTCATGCTTAATGCATTTCATTGTGACAGTTGCCTCTTATTTTCATCATATGTTTATCAAATGCTTATAAAAATAAACCAAACGATGCTGTGAATTCATTGCTCCACCTTCTCTGAGTGTTAATTCATACAGAACTAGTTAAATTCTAAATAGATATCCTTGGCTCTCAAGCTTACTTAAATCCTTTTGTTATCTTTGGCATTTGGAAGTCTAGCCATTTCTACAAGGGTTTTTGTTCTGAATAACTAATGAAAGCTGCGCAGTGTCAATATATCATGCCAAATTAATGTCATCGTTTTAATGGTAGTCTGCAAAAGGGATCCAGATAAGTGTCGGTTTTGCCAGCTGCTGCAAATGTGTTGTCAAGAAATTACCACAAGAGGGCAGTATTTCATCATATTCAAGAAACCGTAATCACACAGATCACATCCCAATATCAAGAAGCAAAAAACCGCTACAACTGGGCTAGCCTCACTTGTAAGGCTTATAACTGGCTCTTGCAAATGGCTATCTCCATCATAGCATTACACTGCCCAGCCTTGGGACCGCGCACTGCTAATTATCCTGTGTCCAGTAAATCCCTCTGACTAATTTGACAATTTTGTGTAGGCGAGTTAATTGGAAGCAGCTATTTAGAAAATAGAAATACTCATGTGTTGTTTCTGTAATACATGCAGTAGGTGATTTGTTCAATTTAAACTGGGGGGATGGTCCAATGGGAGCACCCCCCTGCCCCCACACCACCAACCAACACACACGCGTGTAAAATGGGGATGGCAGGTTAACAAGGGGGATGGTATCCTCCCCTCATCCCCCCTCAAATCACCTACTGAATACATTTATGCACTGGATACATTTTCCAACAGCACTGCAGTCTGCAACTTTTCTCTCCAGTTTTCATTTCTCCAGTGATCCAAAAAACAAAATATCCATTGGCAAGATCATCTGTGTCTGTTTTCACTGGTGAGTCCATCTGACACCATCTAACCCTTTCCCTTTAAAGGGTTTCTCCATAATGGAAAATAATGGGCGTGTAACCCAGAAGGCAGCTTTCTCTGGCCATCTCTGTGAATGACTCTACAACAACGCACTTAATACTGTACAGACCAGGTTTGACAGATGCAAGCCTGGAAAACTGTAGATTTGAAAACAATCTGAAATCTCAAAATTCACAAAACACTGATATTCCGGTCCAGAGTGAAGATGAATGAATCAACTCCCACCATAGCCAATCAGACCCGCACACAGAAATGTGAAATTAAAGACTGCAGGCACCTTTATTCCAAAAAATCAATGCATGTTTTCCAGACCCAGTCAGACATTGAGCATCTGCAGTCAGGGTAATCTGGGTGGGGAACATTTCAGTCTCATTTTGTTTCATTTATTGTGTATTTTCACTCACACAGATGGTATATTTCCATTCTAAGAGGACACAAAAATCCACTGAAATTACTCTTAAGCCTTAACAGCAAAATGTCTGTAATTGTTGAATGTAATAAAAGTTGTGGCAATGACATAGTTTTCTCTGGTACTGGTGTGGCTTTGTCCATCTTAGAGAAGCTATCTATCTATCCATCCATCCATCCATCCATCCATCCATTATCTACACCTGTTTCCTCCAATCTATGGTAATGGGGGGCTGGAATCTACCCCAGCATACACTGGGCAAAAGGGAAGGAGACACCCTGGATGGGTCTCCAGTCCATCGCAGGGTCAGCCAAGCACCTACACACACACACACCTCAACACTCAAAACCAACAGGAAATTTCGCAAGTCCAGTCTGCCTAATCTGCAAGTCATTGGATGTCTTTGGACTGTGGGAGGAAACCAGAGACCCTGGGAATAAAAAGAAAAATTAACAAAAAACCCAACACAAATACAGGGAACGCTTGCAATTCCACACAGAAACAGCCCTGTGCTAACCACCGAGCTAACCTCATGCTTTTTAAATGCAGTATTTTTTGTTTAATTCCCCGCCCCATTTCCTCTACTAGGCCTGACTTCCAGCGATCACCAGGGACATCAGATGCAGATGGTCCTACCCAGCTCAGAGGAAGACTGGTAGAAACCCCCTCAGGCGCAGAGGAGGCTGGGACCAGGCCTGAGAAACCAGCTCCAGCAAAGCCTCACACTGTAAATGAAAGCATTCTGAGCTGGAACAAAAGAGCTCTATTTCTTCCCCAGTGTTCCTGTTCAGCGCAGCACACTGGCTGACGAAAGCCTTGGACTGTCTTTTGTTAACTGTTTTGCCTGTAACTGACAAACCATTGACACACAGAATTACACGCTACATAATTTCTGAATGAAATAAAATATTATAGTCTCTTCCTAATATGCATGTATATATAACACATTTAGAGCCAAGAGATAGTGATGTAATATTGTGGTATTTTATCATTTTACATCTTTGTGTGGTAGCAGGGTGTGACACTGTGTTTCACAATCTGGATACATTCATGATATTTGATGCAAATAACTATAGTTCTATGGTTTTCTTTTTAATGGGAGAACAATTAATTTTTCAAGTGTCTCTCAGTATATATAGTACTCATCCACCGAAATGAAGGCCAGGACAGAGACACAAATGCTTTGCAGTTTCCTATGGAAATTCACATCCATGACCCTTTAATCACCAATTATAAGGGGTGAGAAGTGTGTTTGTATAGACAGTTACTATAAAGAAATCAATGAATGTAAATGGAAATATCTGCAAAACAGTTATTCAACCAAAGTAACAGGGTAATAAATGTTAATAATGTTTTATTAATGGTTAATAAATGAGAGCTTTATTACACGGTGTGACTGACACACCTAATCTCCCTCTCCCGCTCGTCTACAGGACACTGATCACATCAATGAGGCTGTAAAATGTAATGTTGATTGACTGCTTCAGGAACCCCATGGGAGACTGGCCATGCAGTCTTGGTCAATTTACTGATTGTGCCAACCTGGCGAGTTGAGGCGGCCGTAAAATTTACCGTGCTTCCCGCAGGAGGCTGTCAGAGGAGGCGGCGGCTCTATGTTTAATGTACTGTACGCATCACACTCGAAGACTTCCTGGAAGCGGTTTTTTGTTTACCTCGCAGGGGCCGGGCGAAAAATGCAGGGTCCATTAGTTTCGGGGCTCCGTCCCCCCGGCACTGCGCTGATAATTCTCTGGCATGTCAGCCTCCACTGGGACCTCGCCACGCTCTCGCGGGCGTCATTAATAAAGACGGGAAAGCAGTTCATCACAGAGACCAGCCACAAGGCTCCATTTAACTTTCACTCTGCTATACTTTGGTGTCAGCGTCCCCCCTCCCCGCCCACCCCCCTCCCCTCCACCTGCAGTGGAGGGAAGATGAATTACGCTGAGTTTGTGTTACACTCTAGCTCCTAGCATCGCGCAGAGAGTGCATTATGTACCAGGGCGTTTTCTGAGGGGTCTCCCGCTCAGACAGACGGAAAGGGAGAAACCGAAAACTGAAGAGACACAAGAGACGTGTCACAGAAGGGGTCATGTGACTGTTCATTTTGCCGAGTTCAGTAGCGACTCCGACGGGGCCCTCTCACGGGCAAGCTGGGCTGGTGTGAGTATAATTCAGCCGGATGTAGAAGTGGCGAGTTAGGGGCACAGGTTCAAACCGTAAACACCCAGGGCATGCTGGGAGTTGGCATCTCAAAAGATTCCATCTTCCTGTCTCACTGGGGTCAACTGCAGAGGCCTCAGCAAGGATTTGAACTTTAAGTTTAAAGTCTGGGCTGTTGAACCCTTATCAGAACTGGGAAAGCTCTTCCTGGTCTCAACCGCTGGCCTAGTCTCATGAAGGCCAATTGGTCCAGCAGACTGAAGTCAATAGTTAAACTTGCTCATATGGGCAACTGTGTGACACCCGTTATGGACGTCTGAACAATCAGTGTCATCCTCTGATACGCAGCTCAGTATTTTTATTCATTTATTTACTTTTTTGTGGTTCATTTCAGGATTTAGGACAGTCAAGATAATCTATTTCTATTTACTTAGAATAGAGAAATAAATACTTAGAGCTAAGCCTCTCTTTTCATGCAAATCCTCCTGTCAGGCTCACTATCAAACTATATCAGTGTCATGTATCTGTGGCATTGGGTTTTAGGTAAATGGAATTTTGACATTATGCTTTACCAGTGTTTCTTCCTTCAAAAGTCTATGGCACTCTTGATCATTTTATTAGCGTTATGACTGCTTTAAAGCTTGTAAACAGTCCTATCATGATAGCTCTATCCTCATCTTTATTGGCAATTAATATTGCAAAAGAGGTTCAAACCGTTTCTTGCTTTGTGACTCAGGTGGCAGCAGATGGCTGTGTGTTTAGCAGCGAGTGCTGCACGGCACCTCTTGTCCCAGAGGAATACAACAATCCTCTCAACTTCTGACAGGTCTATAAAGAAGGGGGAGAGCTGTTAGATTTCAGGAGGAAATGTTCTTTTTCCCCCTCTGTGACAGAGTGTAAGAAGACGCCAGTGATTCCTTGTCTGCTCCTGGGAGAACACAGCCTGTCCGCCCTGCACAGCCTGAACCGTGTGCGTCATTTTCTTTCCAACGGCCAGACCGTGCCGTTGACTTGTAAATGATCAGTTTCACGTCTTTTTTCCATCCATTACCATCACCCATGGTGTTCCCTGTTTTTGGATTACCTCTTTTTGCCCCCCGTTTTGCCTCCCCACACTGCTTTACAACAGGGGTACCACAAGGCTTAGTGCTGGGTCCTCTCCTGCTGGCTGTTTATCCAAACTCCCTCAGATGTGCCTTGTTGACTCATATATATATTTTTAATACCACCACTATGTTGATGACGGTCAGCTTTATTGTCTCATATCCTCCCGCTGATAACCAAATTGCCTCCTGAATCACCCTGCATCTGATACTGCACCCAAAAGCAGCTCAGTTTAATCCACTCACATAACTGTACATTTAAATCTCTGTGGTTCATTTTGATTTTACAACCCCTTGATTTTGTTTTGATGGTAGTTGTGCTCTTTAGAAATCATATGCAATAATGAGTTTAATAATTATATTAAATGTATATTAAAATATATCCCAGTCATGTTATTGTAATTTAAGAATCATAAAAAGACATTAAAAATTAGATCTTTATACTCATTTTCAGATGGAATTAAGGCAGCATACACTTATCATCATGATTAGATTTTTTTTTTTTTTTGCGATGCCAACACAGGATTGACATCAAGTAAACAACATTTATGCTTACACAAAGCATTTCTCTCCCTCTACCTCTCTATTACACACACACACACACACACACACACACACACACACACACACACACACACACACACACACACACACACACACACAGACTGACTGCAATGCGCAAGGTTTTGGCACGCTGTCTGAGGAAGCTGTGGAGTGCGTTTTACATAGATTATGTTGGGGAATGATTAGAGGTAATTCTTACCCTGAGCAAGGTCACTCTCGCCGAGAGGGCAAAGCTGTTTTCCATCTCACAAGCAGCTCCTCTGGGGCAGACATTGCCTTTGGTATAAGCTACACTCAAATAAGTAACACTCAGGGAAATTGAGCAGAGCTGAATTTCAAAACAGTGCCGTTAAAATGAAAATAAGAAAGTGAGAAATAACAACATTATAATGAATGGACAGGCTGATTCCTTTTGAACGGAGCTGGACATATCTGGAATACACATCATCTCCACATCTCCAAAACCATAACGTGCGTTGACGAAGGCCAGCAATCAAGACTTTGTCTTCTCCGGTTAGGAAAACCGTGGGACGCCAACTGGCATGTGACAGCACTGCACAGCGACACCATCCATCAGGTTCAGCTCCGCTGTCGGGGCAGCAGTTAAAATGTGGAGCCGTCGTAGTCCAGGTGTAGTTTCTGAACAACGTGGCTGATTGTAATTCGAAGGCTGGCCCCGTGAGGCGAGCTTTCTCAGCGCGCGTTTATTATCAGGCGGCCGAGAGACCGAAAAGCGTCTTGAAGGACAAAAGAGCGCTTGTGGCGAGCACACGTGCGCCTGTGTTTGCGTGCGCATAAATGCGAGGGCTTCCTTGGGTGGCGATTTACATAGCGTCGCTGTCAATGATCTGAGGCGAATGTGACCCACCTTTGGGATTTAAACAGTAAGTGGATGAGAAACATTTCGTGCCACCGTTGTATTCCAATGGGACTGTAAAGCCGGGCAGTTAATTTAAAAACGTCAAACGTCAGATGTACTCCAAAACTCTTGGAATAACTGTCTGCCTGAGCTGACACTGAGAAGACAAATGCGAGGCGGATAGATAATGGCGAGAAGTGAGGATGGAAATAGTATGGGTAGGGCCAGCAGTCCGGGAAACAGAGGCGACAGAGTAAACCCCAGCGGGATATTACAGAGAAATATTCCTCTGCAAAATTTCACCAGCACAATGCATGTGTGTCTAGGCCAGCTTCACTAACTCTTCTTCTCTTCTTCTTCTTCTTCTTCTCTTCTCTTCTCTTCTCTTCTCTTCAAAAGCTTCCTATACCCACAATCAGTAGTGTGGCCAACTTCAAATAAAACATCTGACATGCTGATATGAACACTGTTGCAAGAAGAAATATGCTCTGCAACCAAATGCAAAGAGGACTATACTAACCATGTTTTGGACAGGTGAACACATCACATGATTGTAGTTATGGCTCCTAATTTATCACATACTGACAGCAAAACACACACGCACGCACGCACGCACGCACGCACGCACGCACACACACACACACACACACACAATGTGTGTGGGATTGAGGGTTGATTGAGAACATCCCATTATCCTAGCTCTGAATCCCTCTGAAGGTTTGGTGATGTTGTCCTTTGACAAGTTTGTGGGCACTGGACGACTACATCACTGCATACGTTGCAGTTACACTTCTATGTCATCTATTTTCGGGATTTCTTCCAGAACGTATCAGGTGTTTAACCTGCGCTAACATACTTGTACCACTAGAGGGTACTGTTGAGCCACCTTACTGCTGTCTGACACTGTGATACATTCTGGCGCTCTGAAGGGTGTAATAATGTTACAGACATTTGCAGACACGTTGCCCACTCCAGTTTATCCTGTCATAACATGCCACTGCATAAGTCTCCTTCCCAGCTGTGTGTTTCTGGGCCCGGGATGACGATATGGTGCCATCATATCTGGGTGAAAAAAAAACATGGCCTGAGAAAGCGAGGGCGTGTCTCAAATAATGGCCAATCACTCAAGATACCCAGAGTTATGCTGACAAATCCAACTCTTCTTTCCTTCTGTCTGTGTCTCCATCTCCTCCACTCTCATATTGTCTGCAATAAAATAACCAGATGCAGCACACAGCATTCTCCCAATATTAAAGCATTAAAGGGATACTCCCAACAGTCTGGCAACTAACCAAAATAACTGTTTTGTCTCCCTACAACAGTCGAGAAGCCCACCAGTATTGTTTTAATCTCCGTTTGTGAATTCCTCTGAGCAATGCACCAGGCCACATTTAGCATTAGACCAATTAATGGAAGTCTTTCAGGAACAGAAACAGGCTTCAGTCAAAAGTGGGAAAATCAACTGCAAAACCAAGGAAGTGCTCCAGCAAGACCTAAAGTTAAAGGTCTCAAGGCCAGAAGAACCAGAAGTTCTACTTTCTACTGAAGTAGCTCAGGTACCAAAGGGCTCAATTGCCAAAATGTTGGAGGCATCTGTGATGCCTATTTCAGGCCTAAACCCTAATTTTCAAACTCTTTCACTTGCACTATGGCTTTCAGGATGGGCTCAACCATAGATGAATATGCACAAACTACCATGGAAATAGTTTTCATCTTTTGTATGTTCATTAGTTCAGTAATCATGTTTTCATTCATTCATTCATTCATTCATTCATTCATTCACTCACTCACTCACTAGACTTTGAAAGAGGATTACTTCAGTTACATTAAGCCATACATATATCTGACAGTGAACATGACCTGGGACCAGAACCAGAATGTTCCAGGACTTCTGAACTCCATCACAGGGTGAAATATCCTCACCTCTTTATAGAATGTTCATTCATACATATCTATTTTGCCTGTGTGTGTGTGTGTGTGTGTGTGTGTGTGTGTGTGTGTGTGTGTTAGCGGGTACAGATGGCAGGCTGTGGTGATGTGTGATATAGGACTGCTGTATTAAAAAACAGATGGGTTCGGATAAGAGGAGGGATCCAGGGAAGGCTGGTGGAAATTACACATTTAGTCATGAGTAATTCATTAGTATTCATCAGTATTCATTATTGTTATTCATATTGATATTGTACATAATTATTTGTGTTGCTATTCCTGTGTGAAAATGTTCATTGGGACAGCCAATAGATGACAAGTTTATCCTCAAGCTTACCTTTTCAGGTATGTCTGTGTGTGTGTGAGAGAGAGAGAGAGAGAGAGAGAGTGTGTGTGTGCATATGCTTGTTTGTGTGTGTATGTGTGTGTGTGAGAGAGAGAGAGAAAGAGAGAGTGTGTGTGCATATGCTTGCTTTGTGTGTGTGAGAGAGAGTGTGTGCATGTGTGTGTGTGTGTGTGTATGTGTGTGCAATGGCATCAAGTGGGGTACTTCTGAATAATCAATAAACAATACGAAGGATGACACAGAGTCGAATCCTGGCTGGTACTGAGGCACAGCGCTATGGGCATGAATGCAGAACAGCCTGGACCAGACACTTCCAGCAGCTCCACACGTGTGAGGAAACGCAGAACAGCCCAGCCTGGACCAGACACTTCCAGCAGCTCCACACGTGTGAGGAAACGCAGAACAGCCCAGCCTGGACCAGACACTTCCAGCAGCTCCGCACGTGTGAGGAAACGCAGAACAGCCCAGCCTGGACCAGACACTTCCAGCAGCTCCGCACGTGTGAGGAAACGCAGAACAGCCCAGCCTGGACCAGACGCTTCCAGCAGCTCCACACGTGTGAGGAAACGCAGAACAGCCCAGCCTGGACCAGACGCTTCCAGCAGCTCCACACAAGTAGTATAAGGAAATTTTACTTATCAGACAGGAGAGTGTGTAAAGGAAAAGTCCAATTCTCCAGAGCCTGCTCAGCCCCAATTAGTTAGTAATGAGTTAATATGTATTTACACAGAAAGGGCTGTTAATTGATATGGAATTAATATATGAAAGCAATGAAATGGGTTGGCACAAAGAATCCTCGGGAAATGAGGAGAACCACAAAGTAAAGAGTTTTTTTTTTTTTTTTATTAATGGCAAATCAATGACTCATTTGCCATGTATCTGATTAATTACAGAATGTTTTTAATGACTTTTTTTTGGGGCTAAGAGGACAGTTTAATCACTGAGAGCACAGTCGCCGGATGAGTGCTGCTGACTTGTCTTTTATTAGCCGAGGGACTGAAAGAGATGCGGCTATGGGTAGGCTCATCAGCAGCTCGGCCGCACCCCCCCCCCCACAGCCTCTGATCTGTCCAGCCGCAACGTCAATTTCCTTATCTCTGCCTGGCCCTTTTTTAAACAGACATTGCTCGCTGTGTTTCTCAGGCATTATGAGTTTGGAAGCCGCAGACGTAAAAAAGCTGCAGATTTGTCTTTGGCTTGACAGTCGCAGCAATGCGGGGTTGAGCTTGATGAGTAAATGGACCCGGTAAAGGCACAATGCTTTGTTAATGGAGGTTATTCTGGACTCTAAAAGTGCTGCATTAATTATGAGTGTGTGGTAACCTTAGCTAGAAAACTCTCATTCTGTATTTGTAATCCTTATTGAAATATAATAACCAGTAATCAATTCGGCACCCGAATTGTATGCTCCTCCTGCTTTAATTCCTGCCTAGCTGACTGACCTCCATAAGTCTAAGCCTCGTCCCTTCAGGTCAGGGCTGCACAGTCTTACCCAAGAGGGGCCACATTGTGCAGGCATACGTCCTAGTCCAGCACCAACACCTGATTCAACTAATGATCCACCCTGGTCTTCAATCAAGCTGCTGATTGGTTGAATCAGGTGCTGCAGTGCTGGGCTGGAACACCAGGCTGCTCCTCTTCACCCACCCTCAGATAGGATGGAGCACCTCTGCTGCAGGCTGTATTTTACTTGGATGGAAGATCTCCAGGGAAACCTCCAGAATGTCTGCTGGAGGTTGTGCAGGTGGACTAGTAGGAGGTGATTTCCCCGGACCCAGTATAAACCTCAGTTCTCCAGTACAGAGGTGAGCCACACTCCTCACCGAACTTTAAAGACCTTGGGAGTGTTTCCAGCGTCAAGGTCGAAGTTGGCCGACTTTCCCAGTTAGTCACCTGACTTTGCTTCCCCTTTGTCTACATACATACATACATACGCACATACATACATAAATACATTCAGACATTTTGATACATTTCTGTAACGTTCTTAAGTCCATAGCATGAAGGGCTGGGAGAGGTTGTCAGTGCGCCATGTTCACCATGAGAAAGATCGCTCATCGGTCATCTGGCTCAACTTCCTCTGCACTCCATTAAACAGGGAAATGCTTTTTTTTCCCGTTACATCAGACGTAATTGCAGCTGTGTTAATGTGCGGCGATAGAGAAGCCAAAGCATATTTAAAGACATATCGGCTGCATTACATTACTGAAATAAAACGCGTAGTTATTCATTTTAATTATTATATCTGCCGCCCCCTGAGTGATCCCTCTCCCCCCCACCCACAGACCCACCCCACACATCACCACTGAAAGGGTGAAGGAGTCACTGGGTATTTACCCCCCCCCCCCATTTCACGGTCATCGGACCTAATGATGCAAGCCGTGTACCGATCCAGCTGCTGATGAGAAAGGCAAGGCAGGGCAGCCTCTGGCGGTCCTCCACCTCTCAGTGTCACCCCTAAAAGTCATTAATTGCCCATTACCCCCCACCCCCTTTTTGACTCCATCTCCCATAGCCCTCTCCATTTTATCGAGGGAAAAAAATGAAGACATAGCTTTGATTTAGACACTAAATTTAGGTTTGCATTCCTTCGAGCACACACATGCCAAATGCTTGAACTACGGCTGGAACATTCAGTGCAAAGGTCAAAGGTTATGCAGCATTCCAGTTATTCTTTCTTAGGAGCACATCATTTTTTGGGAGGAAGGGTGCGCTATTGATTTTAATGTTGCTGTAGCTCCTTTGTCACCTGTTCACTGACTACTCCAGCAGAAAACATAATTTACCAAAATCTTAAGAAGAAACAGTCCTGTAAAGCAGTCGCGTTTTTGTATCCAGAGCCCTGTGCACGAAGGCTCCATAGAATACTTGAGAACAACATTTGTGACACCAATATTCAAAAATATTCATCATGGTGATTTTTATTTTATTTTAATAATGTTTAATATATACCTTCTCATCCTTTCATTTGGACTTGCTTTTATTGGGGAGTGGTGATTGGTTGTGTTTTCCCTTTGTATGGAATTTCTCACTTTCCACCTTTACTTTGCCGTGGCAGTGATGGTGTAAACACAGCACTTCGTCTGAATGAAACATAAGGCCCTACAGACAGAAACTTGCAATGTAAAAAAAAAAAACTCCTCATATATATGAAAGAACTACATATTTTTTTTATTTCAACTCAAATATAAAATACGTGGCTGCATACCTGTAGAGAGCATTGGAGATTTTTTTTTTCTTTAAATTAATTCTGTGTGAAGTTGTAGCAAGACTGAAACATAGGCTGTAGTACAGCAGGGTGAGCTGATGGCTTCCATTGACCAGTAACTCTGCAGCAGTTTACACTGGTATCAGGCTGCATGTGTCAGACTGAGAAAATATCACACTCTTATGCAAATTACATGGTCATTTACATAGCAAATTTCCTTTGGTGGACAATTATAAACTTCATTTAATTAGGTACACGTTTACATAGTGAGTTTCACACGGTGAGTTTACATACCTAATTTAATTGCATAGATATTTAAATTCTACATTTATTAGGGCGGATTGCTGAGACAAGGACTAGCCCCACCTCATCAGCACTGTATCTGTGTATGGTGCGATCTGTGATATATTTTAAAGGAAGTCTTATTTTTTACTTGATGACAAACTGGACTGGACAATGCTGAGTTAATCTCACAGCCCACTGTACTGCTTACACATATACTCTAATAAAGGGATCGAAACTGAGCCAAAAGAAATGTTTTTGCCTGTGATCATAGACTGTAAAAACCTTTTTGAAGAGTGAGACCTTTGAGTTTGTTCCTGCATATCTTCAGCTTACAGTGTTTTCCATTGACCAAAAAATGCCTTAACCCCTGAAATTCATCATTAGTCAGGTCTTCCAGTTCATAGTCCTATGTAGTGTGCACAAGTTTTCCGTGGCCTAGTTGTACATCACAAGAATGATTAGGTGAGTGACAGGATGCTTTGTACGGCATTAAGAAATTCAGTCAAAAAAAGAGAACTTTAATCCCTTTCAAGTAATACAATGACAAATGCTTCAAAAAAATTTTGGGTGATTACTGTTGGGTTACATTAAAGTGTTTTCTTTTTTAAAGAATTTCTCAAATGATCTATAGCATCTCATTTTACAGTGCTTAGTAGTGGTTTACTATCTAGCTTCATCATTTTTACATATTTTATTGAATATATTTACAGCTTTGAAGAGGTAAACAGTAAAATGTAATGGATTATGTTTTAAAATGATCCTCTTCAGATAAACTGTGGCAGTATTTCAGGAATGTCCTGTTGTGACCGACTAGCTGGGTTATTTTACTAGCATATAAATTCAATAATTAACACATTTATTTAGTCAAGGACAAACAATATAAGCAGACTATATTATGTATAGGACCACACTCAGGCCTTTCTCTCCTGTTCAATTTTCATCATGTGATCACGCCACTTCACATTTCAAACCTATTAAATTATTACTGTCAACGGACAAACCATGAACTCATTTAAGGATAAGCAATACAGAGGAATAGAGTGATTGCCTGGATTTACATACACCTAGGAGGGCGATATTTAAACAACCATCCCACTTAAATGAGTCCTCACACTACTTACACACCCGGCTCCACATAATCTCACAAATTGGAATCAAACAAGCCCCATGGAGACTTGGAAAGCAAGGGCAAGCTCTTGTTTTAATTAACAACAGCTGAGGGTTGTTAGTTCTCTGGGAACGCAAAGCCAGAGTAGCCACGGAAACAGACGCGCCTGAGTGTTCTGCTTTTCAGCTGTGGTCAAACACACAGAGCTTGGTGGCCATATTCCACCACATCACTTATGCAAACTCCAAAGGTAATTATTTTATTACTAATGAATAAACACTTCTCATATTGAAGTATATCCGATTCTTAATTCTTGATATTATGCAGATCTCGTGCTCAGGCTTACTCATTTTCAGAGAGCGCGGAATACTGATGAGCCAGGAGATTCAGTTTCTAAATTATAAATAATTTTATTATGCTTGATCTGAACCCAGAACTCCCATTGACAGCAATGGAAGTGTTTGTTAGTTAAATATTTGTTAAAGTGTGATGTCGACTGAAATTTCATGCTGAAGTTATCTAGACTGGAAACACTTGCCAAAATGCCATCCCTGTGATGCTGATAGAAACTAGCTATACGAGATGAAATAATGATGGCTACAGAATTGAGTGGGTACCTAGGTACTGTCATTGGTTAAAATTAACTGAGAACATTTGTGGACGAAACAAATAAGAGCAGTGATGTTGATAACCACAAGACTGTATTTTACCCTTGATGTGCATTAGTTTAAATCTTAGTTACAGTCATCTAGCTGCGTATAGGCGAAAAGAAACCCCAAATGTACTTATTTAGCTTGGTACCTGTTGTTATCCTCTGAAGTTAAACTAGATAGCTACTATTATGATTAGGTTATTTATGGCTGTCAAATATTTTCGTGAGTAAATGTAGTGCTCACAGTAACAGCCTAAGGGCTAGCACTGGTTAGCATAGACTGGCATAAGCTAGCACTACCTAGCAAACTAATGTAACAGCCCAGCTAGCAGGGTGCCCCTAGTTGTAAATGTAAAAACACTTTGATTGTTACCCGATAAGCTAGCATTTTAAGGAGATATAAACTGGAATCATCACCTGATGAGTTAATCAATGTGATAGCTACCTAGTGAATATCAGAGTTAGAAAAATTAGCATCATTGACCAGCTAATTTGTTAGCACCCACCTATCCTATCTATTGTCATTATGAAGTACTATCATGTATGTACAAAACTATATATTATGCTGGTACAATACTACAATACATGCATATGGTAAGACAATGAATTCTTATACCCTATATGTAAAAGCCACCTATGGTAATATGGCAAAAGAATAACTACAGCAGGTAGTAGCTGATCATGCTGCATCAAGTAGCAAAGAGATGAAACCTGCAGGGCTGTAGCTGACAATATCTTGAAGGTACCCTCTACAAATGATCTTTTAAATGCATGGAACTAAGGACGCTGCAAGAGACATAATTCTTAAATTCATCAGTATTTGCCCTAACGCTAATCTGCTTTTGATGCTGTTTGCGGAGATAACCTCATACTAAGCAATAATTATTATCCATTACAAAATGACCAATATTTCGGGGAGAGCTGCACTTATTTCATTTTTATCAAATGACAATGTATGAGTTCTTATTAACTTTGCACAGTGTAATATCTCATGACTGCCTGATTGCTTTTGCAAAACTAAAATTTCCCAACAGCTGTGACAAAGTTAATGGTTCATAAATTACGAAGAAAGGCAAACTCTCAGTGATTATTTTAGGGTGCTCTTTATAGCAAAATGTCATGAATTTGCTGGTTTAAATTATAAATGTGATCACAAGAAGTAAAAAAAAAAAATATGGGAACATAAAAATAAATTGCAATAAAAAAGGTGATCATGGCAGACTCTAAACGGTAATGAGGATGGTTTTTACCAGATGCAGAGTTTATCATTAGAGTGCTATGAACACAACTTTGGGGCTCCCTATATCATAATTGAGATAACAGGGAGAGCAAGGTAATGACATGATAAAATGGAATGGGAGCTCGTTATTCTCCAACAGGCGTTTTATCACATGGAAATTCAATTACTGCGATTGTATCAGAGGTTAATTCCGTGTTTGATAAAATACTGATCTGTTAGGATCCACCCCAACGTTGGTGCAAACGCAGCTCTTTCTGTGGCCGTGAGGCGAGAGAGATGCTTCAAATTATGGAACAAATAATTGCAAGATCGTAATTACAGACTGCTGGAGGAAACCGATATTGTACATGATGATAAATATGAGGACAGCCCTTATCAGTGCAATAATGTATTATTGGCCCATATATTCATTCTGCATTTGTAGGCTTGTCTAGTCATTTATGCATGCCAGCTAGAATGTAAATACACTGGGAAATAATACGGCTCAAGTGCAGTACTTAAAGGCACAAACCATGACCCTCCTATAGACCTCTGGGAAGCTTACGGAGTTAGTGCCTGTTGGTCAGTTGACGTACATACTGTCTGGGTGCATGTGTGACATAACTGAGACTGTGAGTCTGGATACCTCATAATGTCATGCCATAAATGCCTGGGCCACAGAACTGCTTTACTGTGTGTTTAAATAAGCAAACAAAATAAACCATTGCTTAAAATAAACCACACAGGAAGCTGCAGGGTTGGAGAATTAGAAAAACTTTCCAATACACTTTTTGAAAGATGTGTGAAAAATATTTATGTCCTGAATCCACTTTTAAAATGAATATTTTCGAGGCCTCGGGAGGCATGTAAACCAGGAAGTAAATAACAAAGTCCTTCCCATTTATTTAATCAATATCTCAATACCCAGGAGCGCATTATGGAGCTCACTAACCAAATCTAAAATATGAATCAACAGTTTTAGCATTTCTGAAAGTGAAATTTGCTTGCTTAGACAATGTTAGGGTTTGACAGTGTTAGATCGGTTTGGGTGAGGGCCTTTTCTGATGAAATGTGCTCTACCACCTGCCACATATTAACCTGAGTCTGACTGCTGTTGCTCTCTGATCTGCACACACACACACACACACGCACACGCACACACACACACACACACACACACACACGCATTCTCATGTACAGACACATGCACACACACATACACAACCATGTATGTATACACACATGCATATACATACACATGATGCATGCACTAACACAAGCACAAACACATATTTACACACACATACACACACACCCACACACACACACGCACACACACCTTCACGCACAGACAAACACTCTCACACACACAGAGTCACACACACACACATCCATGTGTGCACACACACACACACTCACACACACCTGTGTGCTGGAGATCAGTCAGTACAGTCCTGTCACCTGTCCTGGATATGTCAGGATTGTTCTGAAATGGTTTCCTCTGTTGAGAAAAGTATTCAGTGTGTCCTGAATTTTGATCTATTCCAATCCAGAGAACATTCTTCAATCCCATACCCCCAGTGGTGTCCCAGTTCTATACATGAGGTGATACTGAGGTGACAACCCTATCAGTCAGAGAAGGGAAGACAGAAAAAAAATGGCAATATGTTGAATGGATTTACAGAGTGCAGTATTTACTTTATTTTATGTTCTTAAACTATGAGTTTACAAACCAATGCCAACCATGAGCAAAATGACAGATTACAGGTAACCCCCAGCTGCGTTTATTGAACAACCTATGTTTATCTTAGGTCATGCTGACATCATTCCCAGTATGGCAAAAAAAAGCTCAGTTAAAATCCCTCATGAAGCACCTTCTTTTACCGTCTGCGCTAATTGCGTTTGTCTGAAGTAACTCCTGCCTTTGGTCGCGCTGCATGGTTGGCGAAGGTCACAGTTTCGATCCCCTGTTCTTACCTCGCCAGCCGTGTGGAGTTTGCCATGCCCGGCCGTTTGGAGAAGCCCCATTATGTCAGAAGATCAATAACCTGATATTTGATGCTATCGTAAAGCCTGACAGTCTGGCCTTAATTGTCTTCCACAATCTCAAGGTTGGTCACTTGGGGACCACCGGCTAAGACAGAGGTGAGGAACATATTCTTGACTGATACTGGCCTACATAACTCAGCCTTTATTCAATCTGACGGCTCTCCTCTGATCTGCAAGGTATGCTTTTTAAAACAATATTCCTAAAAGGAGCACTCTATTCCGCATATTCAAACTATTTCAGCTACTAATAGACCATCACCTGTGGCCCACAGCAGAGGGCCATCATGGGAGTGTGGTTGTTCTGAATGAGATTTTTTAAAGCTAAATTACATGTGCAAACAGCCTCATAGCAGGTTTTTTTTTTTTTGGCATAAATGCATTCTGTAAGCATATAGTCTTTGAAAGAATTGGTATCCAACAAAAGAATCCTTTCAGCTTCCCCAAATGTGAGTGTGGTTGTGAGGTTAGGGTTGTGACCATTTATCGAGTCCATGATTGCTTTTGAATTTTAGGGCCAGATCCATTTGCACAGCTATTGAGCCTGCTTGCTAGCTGCTGGAGAAAATGGACAGTAAAAAAAAAAACTGAGATCACCAGCAATCAGCAGCAAGATGTCATGATTGTTTTTTTATTAAATTGTGGTTGCAATGAGGTTTGCTCCACTATAAACAACCTCCAACCCCGTAGATAATCTTCGCCATTTTTCATCACTCCAGCTTTTCAGTGGCTACACTACCAAAAAGTCAGTGTTGCTTTGTAGAGGCATGGCTTTTCATCTCCGGAAAGAGAATTGGTCATGTAGAAAGCCAAACACAGAAAGCAAGACTCAGCAAGACTAAAAACATAACTCTGTCACAGCCCGATCTATGGGAAGTCTGTGAATGCAGCAGGGAAAACAAAGAGACACACATCATAACGTGGGTAACCTCATGAGTTTGCCACTCACACCGTAAACATGATGTCTCTGGATAACACTGACAGTTTAATGGAAAAAGAGCTCATGGGCCAGAGGCTGAACACATCCATAGTTGCTAAAGTTTGCATGAGGTAGTTCAATCATGACGAGGTCGAATGTAGCGCTGTCCCTCTTGACCGGATCTGAACCGCCTGAGGTGGTCTCAAGAGTCGATCTGGTTTTGCATGGATTCCTGTTTCCATCAGAGGAAGAGGAATGTGGGATATTGACCGACACCAGTTGTGTGTTCCTGTGGTTCTCTGTAATTTTCTCTGAAAACAGGGGAACCGAGAGGGATGGGAGAATGGAAGGGAAGCCAATAGATGCAGAGCCCGCTGCGGGACGCTTCTGACGGAGCTGGAGATTCTGTCGTATGATCTCTTTATGGAATCCTCATCATATTCCTGGAGGCCAGTCGTGACAGTTTAATGGAAAAAAAACCTGGCCTGAAGGCAACAACACATGCTCTCCATATTCTTGCACATTTCTCCACCCTCTCAAGTCCAGGACCCATCTAATGGAGTGAGGGGACATTTTTATGGTCCACCACATATGTGGCCGCTGGTAGGCTCTGCTAACACACATGCCCTTGTCGAATATCCAGGTCGGCATGCTGTATTCTTGCTCAAGTCATTTCATCATCGCTTCCCGTTTCAGAGGCTGACGGAAGTAATGGTACCTTAACGATTCTGACACCATGTTAATTCGCTTGTTTGAAACAATGTCAAAGAGAGGTATGGCTGAGTTCATTCTTCACACAAAATAAATCCCAAATTAAATTCCTGGAAGTAAACGCCATGGCCTAATTCATTATGAATCAATAAGGAATACTCCAGGAGCCTCACAGCACTTTGAATACAAACCAGAAGCAGCATTAGTTATGAAAGGGAAATTATAGTGCAAACTGCTCGTAAGAACAGCTTCAGCCTAGGCCTGTTTTATTCTTACAAGAGGAATATAATGAGAGAAAGAGACCATTCACATGAATAAATGAGTAGGGTGAGTGAGTCTCTCTTTAAAATATATCAGTTTTGTTTAGTCAGTTTTGTTGAATCAACTCAAAAGTTAAAGGCATGCTTATGTAACATCCAATCACTGAGAAACACAGCGATGCTTGTTGTTAAACCAGCGAATAAAATACAGCAATAGAAGTATTTAAGACTGTGGAGTAAACTGTTTTGATGTAAATGATGACTTATAAACTTCTCAGACAAAATTGATTTGATATTTAAAATGTGATTTTGTGATTTGGCAGCAATCACATTACATACTAACTTTTTGATAAACTTATCTGTGAGGAACACTGGAATCAGTATTTAGAACCATGGTGATTATGGATACAAACAAACATTTTGCTAGATATCAAGCCAGTTTTTGTAGTGTGCTTTGTTGCAAAATTTGCACCTTTAGGTTTTCTGGTTGCCTCATACATAGTTGGTTGTTGACAGGCTAATGTAAGTTTTCCTGTTCATTCAGGCCGGGATCCGTACCTCCATCCTCACTCCCCAAATGTTCTGCCAAAGATAATCCCAAAACCAGCCCCAGATCTCTAAATATATCAGTTACACCGGCATGATCACACTTCAACTGAGCTGACCTCTCCCAGCTGTTACCGGCTGATGAAATATCTGCGGCTTGCAAGTTTAGCACATGGGAACCCGCATCATCAGAGCGGCCGAATGCAGGCAGGGAATGCTAAAGTGTGTTCAAAAAACATCAATTAAAATGTGTGGCATGTTTGCGCAGAGGCCAGATGGCACGGCCAGCCACAGAGTTATTTTGCTCGATTAATATGATCAGAGTGGGTTCAGAAAATATAAATAAAAAGAAAATGTTGATTAAAGTCCACAGCTGCTGTTACACTTGACTGGTGAAGCCTGGTAACTCTCCAGCAGGCACGGAGGAAGCAGGAAGTCACTGTTTTGGTGAAATAAAATGTGTTGCTTTGGCTGGACAGAGATAGGGATAGAGAGCACTGAATTAGAGTACAGTGAAACTCGTACACAGTTCAGGCAGTAAAGACTGGTGCATGTCTGGGAGGCACTGAATAACCAGTCACTTGCAATGACTTACATTGTAGTCGTGTAGGAGAAACGTTTGATTGCAGGTGATGTACTGAAAGCACATTTATTCAGCAGAAAAGCAACAGCAGGAGGAGAACAATAACACATCAGCACTTTGCTGTAATGAACAAGCATGGGTGGCACTACTTAGTTTAAAAAAGGAGATATTTTTATGTTTTTGTATTTATTGAGGACAGAGAGAGAGGAGTAGGGTGGTCTGAGTGGGGAGAGGCTACTGTCTGAAAAGGTCTGGGGGGGCGGTCTAGTCTGCAGCAGAATATGGAGAGGAATCCAGCAGTTCTGACAGAGGTGGGAAGCTTATTCCACTACTGTATGGAGAACAGGCACAGCTGTGTCACATGACCACCTTGTGCCCATGGTGATGGAACTGCAGAGCACCCTGACCCAGTGGTGACTTAAATGAGATGAAATGACATGAGGTGTAGACCGGACCTTGAGAGACATAAAGATAGACAGAGTTAGAGGTAGAAGGTAATACACACTATAAACACACAGCTGATGGAGGTAGTGGATCCTTCACATTTCCCTTGAGGTGGAGGGAAACACAAGGCATGTGATTGAAGAGGACCTAAAATGAGTGTGTGTGTATGTGTGTGTGTGTGTGTGTGTGAAAGCATTCTGCTGGGAGCCGAAAATTACGAGAGGAACACAGAACAGATTGATGGCGAGCCTTTCACTGCCGTAAAATGGCGGCTCTTGTAAGGAGTTCTACACATGGCATTCTCCTGGTCCCGCTCTTCCTGCTCCGGCTGCAGCTCACACGATCTGTGTGTTTACATGCCAGGACTTCTGCAGCTGAACCGTTTTATTTGTTTCTGAGAATCTCTCTCTCTCTCTCTCTCTCTCTCTCTTTTTTCCCTCCTCCACAACGACATTGAAAAAGAGAGAGGCAACAGCTTCTTGGATCAATGCTTTCTGCTGAGCTTGCATTAGTGGGGGTGAATTTGATGTGCTACATTAGACAATGGAGAACTGACCCCCTGGGGGTGGGGGGGGGGGTGTTGGGGTGGGGGCTCACCAATGGAGCACGCAGATTGTACAAAAAAAAAAAACACATACACACACACACAAAGGAACAACTGTTCAGCTCCATATGCAGCAATAAGCAAGCCTTTTCCTTCCTCTCTCTCTCTCTCTCTCCCCTCTTTGCCTTTCATCTTTACACCTTGTAGCGTTAACCCCTGGGGAGAGCAGAGTTTTATCAAATGTACTTTCATCCTCACGTCCCCACTCTGTGTCACATTCAGCTGCCGCTCTTGTGAATGCGGGACCAGGTCATGCGAAAGGATCACATCGCTCCACGTAATGTCATCCTCCTCCTGTCATGTGTCTCTGGCCTCCGTGCTGAGGGCTGGGGTTTAGCTGTGTGAGGCACCCACAGAGCACACTTAGGCACACTTACACTGCACCCCCTGGGCTATAACAAGCCGCTCATTAACATACAGGGTTTTTTAAGATTTATACCACCGTTTGACTTTCCCTGTATAAGTGTAAATGAATTTGCTGGCTGATGAAGGTTCAGTACAACATCCTTTGGACTATTGACTATGTGTCAGATACAGTTTTTTTGTACCTTTGGGAGTATAATCCTTGGGACTGTGGTTTAGACCCCATGTTGTTGCTATATGTTTTGAAGTAGATTGCAAAAAAATGGTTTTAGATTTGCTCACTGAAAAAGAGAAAGTTTGCTTGTTTAAAGTAAAATAATTGTAACGTAATGGCAAGGTTGCACACTAAGTCGTCTAAATTTAAGAGTGCCTGTCTTTAAATACTGTGTTTAAATATAGAAATTTATGTTCATCTATTAATCAAATCCTTTTTATGTTTTAATGTGTTGAAAGTTTTTTTAATCATCCTAAATTAAGTCTTTTCCTGTGACATCCTTCCTGGGATGTTTTGATTAAAATAAAACTGTTACAAAAAATATCTGACAGCTTAAAGAATATTTACTTCTATTTATGGAGGTGTTTTTTGTGTTTTTGAATGTAACCTCAGAATAATGTGAACACTTAAGAGCTAATATCATGTGATGTCTGGCTCAGTATATTTGTAGTATATTATTACCACTTACTTACTTTATGACAACTTTAGCAATACTTCATTGTAAGTTCAGTATCTAAAGAATATTACAGAGAATTCACGTTCATTTTGGTGCACACTAATTCAATTTTATTTAAAAGTGTTGGGAGTGAAGTTTATGTAGCATATGGCTTGTAGTTTAGATAGTGAAGCTTCTCACTATTCATGAAGTAAACCAATGTTTTTACACAAGTGTCCGTATGACATGAATGTCAGAAATCAACACCAGCTGGGTTAGGCTATTACACTATTAGCAGCTAAGAGGAGGAGATAAAGCACATCAGAAGTGCTAAAGTATTAAAAGCAGCGCTGTGAAGGTGGCTCAGTGTTGGCAGGGTTTGACTGAACATTTGTCTCACTGACATGAAGGAGGCTCTGATGTAGAAAGGCAGCGAAATCGTCTCTGATCCTGCAGTGTGAGAGGGCTTTTTGGAACGCAGCCTGGATGTTGCCAGAATGTCAGAGAAACAAGGCCTGTGTGAGGGGAGAGAAAACAGGATCCCGGTGGATGTGCTTGGGAGGGCAGGCCGGCCATCTCTGCCCTCAGTATAGCTGACCAGAGGAGGGCAGGTGCTTGAAGTTTGTCTGATAAGCCTTAGTAAGTGTTCTGACCAACACTGACCACGTCCTGTGGTCTCAGCTGTGAGGGCGCTTTGTGAGAGTATTGTGTGCCTTTGCAGATGTTTGTCTGTGCCTGCTTGAGAATTTGTGCATGCGTGTTTGTGAATCTGATCATGTATTTATCTGCCTGTGTGCGGTCGTGTGTTTGTTCTTGAGTTTTTATGTTTGTGTGTGTGTGAGTGTATATATGTGTGTTTGTGTGTGTATATGTGTATGTGTATGTTTGTACTTGTGTGCAGGCCTTTATGTGTGTGCGTATGGTGTGTGTGTGTGTATGTGCGTGTGTATGTGTATGGTGTGTGTGTGTGTGTGTGTGTGTGTGTGTGTGTATGTGTGAGTGTGTGTATGGTGTGTGTGTGTGTGTGTGTATGGTGTGTGTGTGTGTGTGTGTGTGTGTGTGTGTATGTGCATGGTGTGTGTGTGTATGTGTGTGTGTGTATGGTGTGTGTGTGTGTATGTGTATGGTGTGTGTGTGTGTGTGTGTGTGTGTGTATGTGCATGGTGTGTGTGTGTGTGTGTGTGCGTGTGTATGTGCATGGTGTGTGTGTGTGTGTATGGTATGTGTGTGTGTGTGTATGTGCATGTATTGTGTGTGTGTGTGTATGGTGTGTGTGTGTGTGTGTGTGTATGTGCATGGTGTGTGTGTGTGTGTGTATGTGTATGGTATGTGTGTGTGTATGGTGTGTGTGTGTGTGTGTGTGTGTATGGTGTGTGTATGGTGTGTGTATGGTGTGTGTGTGTGTGTGTGTGTATGGTGTGTGTGTGTGTATGTGTATGTGTATGTGTGTATGTGTGTGTGTGTGTGTGTGTGTGTGTGTGTGTGTGTGTGTGTGTGTGTGTGTGTGTGTGTGTGTGTGTGTGCGTGTGTGTGTATGTGTGCATGCTGTGTGTGGCCGAAGGGCGGTGTGCGGTTAGAGGTTGGCTGCTCACACGGTCAGGGTTGGAGATGTACCAGCCTTGTTGTGATTTACTGTGCTGACACTCTGAGTCCCTGTACTCAGTCCTCCAGGAGAGTTATGCTCCCAACATGAACGGTATTTAATTTTCCCTCATCCTAACCTGTATCCCATCCCTGCTATTTATTCCCCTCTCGTGCAAGACACCATGTTCTGCTTCTGACCTCTTATAGCAAAGGAGACAAGAACAGGCTTTTGTTTGTCAGCAGTGTGCAGGTGCATGGAACAAAATTAAAAGTCAATTTATTGTCGTGTCAGGCTTTCTTTGTAGGTTTGTAACTGAATATGTTTATCTATGAAATAAAACATAAAACATCTAAAGCAACACCCTATATTGAAAATATTAGTGAACTGGTATCTTTTAATATCACAGGATGTTATATATCCAGACTTTAGGTCTGTAAGTGCCTAGATGTGCTACTGGAATGAAGAAAAACATTTTGCTATCAATATTGCTATTGATTGCTTTCAGGTCAGTGAAGTGAGGATGTCATCAGTTCTGATGTGCATTCTTTATATATATATATGAAGGTGATTCATAACAAAGAGAGACACTGTTCTTTGCACGTCCTATTGAAATGTGCTTGGTGCATGCTGTTCCATTTGACTTGATTTCTGTCTAAGCACCCTTTCATGGCACTTGTATCTGTGGTACATAAATTATGTTAATTATGTTAGGTTGTTTACACTAAGAACCTCATGTGTTTGACCGTGAGGCTCCACAGAGGTAGCCAGCCAGGCTTCGGTAGTTGGCTGAGAACTGCTCATGTTCATTCACGAGGCTTCTTTGTGTTGTCTTTATTTTGGTCTCCTGTCATTTTCTCTTTGTGCTCTTGCCTCTATTTGTTGAAAAAAAAAAAACCTAATTTTATTGTGCAAAAATAAAATACATCTTTTTGTATTTCAGTTCATCCTATTGGTAAACTAATTCAGAGGACACAGCCATACTGCATGGATGGACACTCCAGTCCCTGTCCGTTCAGAACCCCTGGATACACTGGCAGATAAGGGTGCTGCAGGACCATGGACAGCACCAGCCACACCAACAGACAGAGCAAAACTGCTGCTCATAAGGAGAAGCAGTGTCTGCTCACTGTTGCTCCAACAGTGGATGCATGCACTGTAAAAGCCCAACCCCCAGGCCTTTGGGTAATGAAAAAGAAAAACAAAACCACTTAACAATGTTCTCTTGTTTCGTGCAGCATAGTTTAACAATCTGATTTTAAATTGTAACAATGCTCCATTTTTGGGCCAAGGATTTTAGGCCCGGCAGGCTGGTCTGTAAAACATTGCTGTTTTTTTTTTGTGTGTGTGCCATTTTCTTTGCTTTGTGTATTGCGCTTGATGTTGTTTATTTGTTGCCACAAGCACAACTCCCCTAAAAGACATTGAAATATGGCATAAGAAACATATGTTTGGCTACATTCATATTCTGTTAAGCAGAAGTAATGGAATTTCCCCCATGGAGTTTTGCGCTGCATAATTTTCCAAGCCATTTTTTTTTCTGTTTTAAAATACCCCTTAACTTTGACAGTAGGCATTTTTCCTTGCTTGGACTCTTTTCCTGGTCCTGTTTCTCTGCCTTTGCCACAAACATCCAGCACCTTCCTTGCTTTTGTTCCGCTTCTCTCCTTCCCACGGAGTCATCACATTCCTGACCCCATAGAGACGGCATACACAATGCCGAGCGTACGCTGACGGATAGCAGGTGAGCAGGTGAAGCTTTTACAAATATCTGAAAAACTGCCGAAGTGAAATGTACGCCTCTGAGGTGCTACACAATAAGGTTTTCACAGCATCCGTGAGTCGAGAGTGAAGGCTGAAGACTTCTCCCCAGGTTAACAGCATATCTGCTTCCTATTTCCAGAGATTGGAAACTGTCAGTCGAGCTCTGTCAGATGTGGCAGGATATATATGTTCTGTTGCTTTGTTATTTTAGTATCCTCGCTAGGCCTGAACCACAATCCTTCAAGCTTCAGATGTTTTTTTTTTTTGCAATGAAATACAGAACCAAACACAGATTCCTGGGAAGAGATGAAGAGCTATTATATGCACTAGAGAATTTTAATCTACCCTACGCAAACTACACAAAATTACACAATAACTACAGCAAATAGGTCGAACTCCCTACAGGGTATGTGAGCGTTGAGAATAAACATCATAAATAAAAATACTGTGTGTAAAAATCACAAATGTAAGGTTTTTAAAAAGTGAAGACGAGTAGCATTCATTGTGCAGCATTTGCTCTTTTCATTTTTATTCCATTTTTCCTCAAATTTTTGTACTCACAAAGATGAAGCATATATTATTTCCCTCTCAAACATGTAAAACCAAATTTGGTCATGTTGTTTTTACAGTACACACTACATTGTAGAGCTATTTATATGCAATGCCATTTTAATGTGATTTGTTTACAGTTGTTAATGTCACTTACAGTTGATAGTTCAAGTGAAAACATTCACTAATAATGGCTTAATGAAATTGCATAACAAAGAGCAGTGGGTATGCATGTGGTATTTTGTCTATCACTGTAATCAGAATATTGAATATTCTAGCTGTCATATAAACAAACACAGAGAATTTCACCATTCAGTTGATACGCATAAACAGTCTCTCAACACACAAACCTGTGTGTTTTACAAATAATTTAAAAATAAGTGTGAAGTGCTGGAAAAAGCATTTTTAAAAAATTAATAAAAACATCCATAGTTATCAATGTTTTTTTTCACTTTATACTGTCCACAGAAAATGCATAAAGAACAGCATTCATCACCAAACACTGATAAATAATGCAAGCCAGTTCTCCGACTCAGCCGTACACTAAGTGCATCAGGCTTCGACCAATAAAGACATTAAAGTTTAATCTGCATCTGGCTCTCTTTGTTCATGGCCTTAACACGTGGGACCGACTGCGCAGTGTTATGTCTGCTGTGTGAAATTGTGTTGTCAGCTCGTATGATAGCAGAGGTTTAAAACGTTCCAGAGTGACAGCCAGCTTAAAAAGGGAGCTGTCGATATGCATTAGCGTTCGGTGTGGCTGGTCTGGCCGAGGCCTTGGGCCCTTGGGCTCTTTGGAAGCCATGTCTTATGTCGACAGGGGTGGTATGTGGCAGGCGTCGCTACTGCTTCTCTGCTGCCTGCCGCTCAACCCTCATACATACCTCCAAACCTGCTGGTTTCTCCTCACCCTCTCCTCAACTCTTGCTCCGCCCCCCAGCTCCACCCTCGCCTGTTGATCCCCATCCTTTTCATCAGGTCTGGCTCCGGCTCCACCCCCCAAGCTCCACCGCCATCCCCAGTTCCAACCTTCTTAGTTCCAGCTGCACCTCCAACTCCACTGCCACTCTTAGCTCCAGACCCTCTCCTCAGATCTGCTTCCAGCTCCAGCTAATCTCTATCCCTGGTTCATCCTCTGGCTCCACCACCTGCTCTGCCTTACTTCTTTGCTACAGACCCTCTCCTCAGCTCTGGCTCCGCCTCCAGCCCCACCCCATCCCAAGGCTCAACCCTCTCCTCAGTTCTGGCTCCGCCTCCAGCTCGACCCCATCCCAAGGCCCAACCCTCTCCTCAGCTCTGGCTCCACCTCTAGCTCCACCCCATCCCAAGGCCCAACCCTCTCCTCAGCCCTGGCTCCGCCTCCAGCTCCACCCCATCCCAAGGCCCAACCCTCTCCTCCAGCTACATTTCCACCTCTCATGTTCTACAGGGATTCGTAATTAACAGTCATTGAGTAACCTGTCGTTGCTACTGCATATCACCTTTCTTCTTTAAACCCTTTCTCTCCTGATGGAGCACAAGTCGTCTGCCACAGACCTCCAGTGCACTCTGTTTTGGGTTGCTTTCTCCACCTCCCTCCAGGTGTAACCGCTCTCTTTCAGTTCTGCCTCCAGTGACCTTCTCCAGGTGTTTCTAGGTCTTCCACGGCTCCTCTTTCCCTGTGGATTCCACTTTAGTGACTGTCTAGTTACATGGGTCATGGATTTCCGGAGAGTGTGGCCCAACCAGCTCCACTTCATAGCACCTTTAAGGAACCATTAAAACACCATTTGGTACTATAAACATATTAATGTACCATTACAGTTCTACAGTACCAAATTCATTAACAGTTATACGTAGTTCCAAAGAATGGTTTGATTACAGGAATGATTACTGGCAAAGAACCCAGTTTGGGTGACATTTAGAACCTTTTTAGAGTGTAGGTTACAAAGAAACTTTTCAAAGAAAGCCTTAGCATGAATACAGTATGAACCTGTGAGAATGTGCATTACAAAACAAAAAAAAAAAAACATGGAACTGAGGTTCACCTTAGAGCAGTGTGATTAACATATTTATATGCATATCATTTGAAATATACAATATATCTGAAATATGTTATTAAGTTAGATTGAACTTCACATTAGATAGATTTAACTAGAATATTATCTCAGAATATTAATAATCAAATATTAATATTATCACCTATACATGGCTATTACAAGACTGTTACAAGATTAAGGCTTGGAAATGAATAACAGTGAGAGTGTATGGATGCATAAAATGTGTCCTATAAAATAAATATATTAATTACTAGACAGACATTATTGAAGAGGCCCTGAGAATTTTACCAGTCATTCGGGGGAAATGGGAGTGGGCCATGGCATCTTTGGAATGAGATCTGCAGGAAAGACTGCACAGCCTGCTTGAGTGCTCTCTTATAAAATAACTGGCCTTGTTTCCATAAGAACACTGCTGGCCTACCCTTGAGCAAAGTACTTAACCCAAATTCCTTCAGTAAACACCCAGCTGTACAAATGCATAATAATCAGAACATCGCACTGTGGAGGCTGGCGGGTGGCTCATCCTCCTAAGGCACAGATCCTTTGAATGAACGGGCCCCCATGGTCTGCTATTGAAGCCTGACTGTGTCAGCTAGATAGATAGATAGATGGATAGATATTTAGATAGATATAGATAAAAGATAAAAATAGAAAAAAAAAACCCCACTGCTGTCCATCCTCAACATGATTTTTTGCAGGGCAGGAGCAGAGGAGAGGAGAAGGGAGGATGGCTGTGCGATGGCCTGACCTGTGTGGAATTATAGGAATGTATGGTCTGGCACCAGCGAACTGCAGACCAATGACGAACATAACATATTTTAATGACTCCCTTCCAGAGCTGAAAATGCATCGTGATTATTTCAGCGCTGCAAGCGGAAAAGGATGCGGTCCGCAAAGCCTCCCTCCCAGATAAAAGCAGAAGGATACACCTGTACCAATTTAGGGTGAAACAGCATGCGCAAATTAGCACTTAGTATTAATGAATAGAAACAGCCACCGCATGATTCTGAAAATTGAAGGAAAACAAAAGAAAAAAGCCTGTTCCCTGTTTATTCATTTTAAATGTGTTTCACCCAAGATGTAAAAATAGTGGAGTGATCAATCTGCACTTTGAAGTCATGGTGAGGTAGTCAGTCATTTTTGTGCTAATGTATTTGTGAAGGTAGAGACTCGTAGGGAACACAGCAGGAGATGTTTGTAAGAAATACATTTATTGTGTTATTTTCACATTTGGATTGTTTGCAATTACTCTATCAAAGAATGTTCACTATGTTTCCATGTTTTATTTCTTACAGGTGTGTATGTGTGCGTGTGCATGCGTGTTTTAGCGCACGTGTGTGCATGTGTGTACATGCAATTATAATTCTGTCTGCCAACAAATTTATGTACATCATATATATGAATGATTTTATGACAGGTACCATGTTATGAATAATAAGATTGGATTTATTGATTCCCATCCATAAATATGTTATTCAGAATTAATTTTTACTTTAGATGACAGGAGCGCAATAACAAATTCAGCATTATGAAATAACTTTGTAGGTGTGTAATAATTTATGTGCAAGCATTTGCACTGCTGTATTAGCAGGTCGCAGTTGAAAATCAGATTAGCATGACAAACACAGTTTGTGCTTTTAATTAGAATGGAATCTGATGGGGCCCATGATTGCCATAGACCAAATGATTAGGTTCCAATAGGAGTTGGGTTTAATCAGAGCTTGTCAGGAGTGATGGGAATATCCAATGGCCACCTTTACAATGTCAGGTCCCTGGTCCACTCAAGTTAACTAAGCCTGAGAGAAATGCGTCTGAGTTCAATCGCTGGAAAACTGTGAAAATGGCAAGATATTAATTATTCACGCATGAAAATGTTTAATTAAAAAAAATCTCTCAGATGAGAGGTTCTGTTATGGCATCAGACTCTTTCAAAGATTTCCAAGGTCATCACGATCAATCTACTGTGGCTCTGATGTTCCAAATACAGCAACAAAAGTATGGGGGGAAAAAAACAACAACCGCATCCACCAGTGAGTACTTCATACAGTCACAAGTTAAAACAACAATGAGAAAGTGTCATAAACTCACATGCCGTTTTTCATGGATAGCCACCGTAAAACAAACATAGGCAGTGAGTGTTATGACTGGGCACCCTTCCCCCCCCCCCAGCCTGACATTCCTCCCCGTTCCCTGGGCTGGGGGTGTGGGGTGATGATTGTGGAATATGAGAATAGTGCTTTAATTTATGATGCCAGTGAATAGATTAGATGCCATCACCAAGGTCTCTGCTTTAAAACTTCTGCTGATGGATGTTGGAGGGATGGAGGCGTGTCGGCTGCACCTGCATTCTGATCTGTGTCATTAGTCTGTGTGGGGTCTGTGTTTGTGCTGGAGTGTGTGATTTTGTGCTGGAGCCTGCGTGTGTCTGTGTGTGTGTCCATGCATGTGTATGTGTGTGAGTGTGTGCATGAATGTGTCTGTGTGAGACCGTGTGAGTGTGTGTGTGTTACTGTGTGTGTGTGTGGGTCTGTGTGAGACTGTGTGAGTGTTTGTGTTATTGTGTGTGTGTGTGTGAGTTCATGAGTGTGTATCTGTGTGAGACTGTGTGAGTGTGTGTTTTACTGTGTGTATGTCTGTGTGCTTTTCAGAAAAGGAATCTCTTTTCTTCTTGAAAGGAAGCAGCACAGAATAAGCGCTTTGATGCGTTTCGTTTGCAAGTCGGCCTTTACCTCTGATGATGAATGGCGCAGCAGTTATCTCGGGCTCCAAAAGCCAGTCAGCGCTCACTGCACCTCCTGCAACAAACACACCTGCCCTCTCCCTCCCTCTCACTCTATCTCTCACTACCCCTTTCTCTGCTTCATTATTTTTTACTGTTTTTTTTATTATCAATATTTTTTTGCATGTGTTTTTATTTTTCGCACTTAACTTTTATCATGTAATGTTTCTAGGGACTGCTATCCTCTGCACATGTTTAAAAACAAACACGCAGAAAACACCAGACATTTCAGAAGAGGAAAAACATGAGGCAGGAAAGATTTCTAGCGGATGTTTTTCTTTTGAAATGTTGTGATACCTCCCAATATCATTTTGGTTCATATTAAGTGGCTGGTTATGAGTCACAGTGTAATTATGAGTCAAAGTGACTCAAAGGCTGTAAATCATTTCAGTTTGTGACACAAACATTCAGTTTGTGACTGAAAAATTGAGACGTTGACAGTGGAATTATATCTTGAAATGTAGGCCTGCTCTACTGTTCCACTTCCCCCTGGGCCTACTTCCTCTTCCACTTCCCCCAGCCCTACTTCTCTTCCACTTCCCCCCAGCCCTACTTCCTATTCCACTTCCCCCCAGCCCTACTTCCTCTTCGCCCCCGGCCCTACTTCTCTTCTACTTCCCCACAGCCCTACTTCCTCTTCCACTTCCCCCCAGCCGTACTTCCTCTTCAACTTCCCCCCAGCCCTACTTCCTCTTACCCCCCGGCCCTACTTCTCTTCTACTTCCCCCCAGCCCTACTTCCTCTTCCACTTCCCCCCAGCCCTACTTCCTCCCATCTGAAAGACAGTAAGGCGTGCTTACACAATCTGGCATCACACCACTTTATGCCCTATTTTTTTCTACAACAGTTCTCTCTTCTGTTCTATTTGAAATCACCAGTCATGCATCTGGAGTTTCCTCTCTGCTACTCACACCTGCACAATGAGCTCTGCAGGTGAAGCTCATTCACTTTTCTCATGCGCTCACTCTCAAATCAGCGGCACTCTACCCTGTCCTTGTTCTGAACTTAGAAGCACGGCCATTAATAATTACTATGCTCTTTGATGCGGGAACATGTTACAGAAACAGATAAAATTAGACACCTCCCCGTACCATTAGCTGAAATCAAACGTATCATTTCCATAACAGCAGCTGAGAAGTGTACCCGTTCTCATGCATGACTGACTAAAGGTTTGTTTTCATGCCACTGTTTTACTTTATTGCCATTTTTGTTGTGTTATGTTTGCGTTTACATATGCACTTTTACAAAACAAAAAAAAACAACGTACATCCTGTGGTCCCACAGTACAATACAAAGGAGTTAGTGTTCGTCGGTTCAGTATTGTATCTCTCTCTGGTGAATGTCATCCCTAAGTCCTTCTCCTTGCTTCCTAGCTAAGCAGCCCAGGGCCATTTACAGTACACTGGGAGTGCTAATATCTGCAATTTAGAATCGGTTTGGAACGTTTTCTAACTATTATTGGCATATTTAACTTTCTGTTGCAACCCAATACGGCTTTAGTAATATTAGAACTACAAACAACTCAAAGTTAATTTGAGCTGCATAGCTCACCACCTGACAACAATAACAATAGATATTTATTTCTTTTTTTCCTCTTTCTTCAATAACCATTCAGAGCAGCATACCAACAATTCTTCCTGTGAATAGTCACAATGTCATGGTCACTAAGGGAAAAACTGGCGGTTTGGTCCTTTTGTGGAGATTGATTTTAGTCACTGCGGATTGGAAAGTTTACTAAAGGTGGCAGAGCAGAGATCTGTTTCATGCCCACTGGGGCGAGAGCCATGTGCAGGTCTGTACACCGCCTGAGCGGAATGAGCTCTCAGACTCTGCTGAGCCTCCACTTCCCTGTTGTCAAAGTGACCTTTATTGAGGGAAAACAGGGCTTTTGCTCAGCAGCCAGGTACAACAGTCTCCATGGCTTATTTAACGGTCGGAGCAACCCGTCCCTCTTGGGCTGACCCAAAGAACCATGAGATCAATGCAGCTGCGGAGTCCAGCTCTTCACACGGAAATGCAGAAATCCATTCTGGACCCAGGCTCTCCAAAACACATATCAGATATTGGATTCTTTTGTTTGATTGTTTTTTAATACATCTTCCTTGTTCAACACTACTGCCTCAATTGTATTGAAGCGTTTTCCAATATTGTTAAATACCTTTGAAACAGCATTCACAGGTATTCACCGAGAACTAGGACTCCCTCGGAAAAAGATATTTCGATGTCAGTGTGATCTTCCCGGTAAAATAAAGGGTAAATAATAGCTGTGCAGATATTACAAGCTGGTGCAGTGCTATATTTCATGCTGAAATATTGGAGAATGAGTTATTGCTAAGTGCTGAAACTCCATAGCTCTCTTATCTCCTTTCAGACTGTGAACTGCGGTCTGTATGGAATATATTCATGAGGGTATCTATTTTGGTCAAGCAAAGACCTCCCAGTCAGGAGTATCTATATGGACACTTGGTGCAAAAGTCTGTAATGTTTTGTAAGAAAACAGTCCATGAGATACAATGTGAATTTGAATGAGGACACTGATGTCAGACAGGGTTTTCTGTAGATTTATTCAACACACACGCACACACACGCACACAAAAAAAAATAAAACTTCTTACAAGCTCAGAAGGCTTTAATCCATCCGACTCAGGAGATGTCACCGTGATCGACGACAGCCTTTGAGAGGAAAGAAAGGAAGATAACGAAAGAAAGCACAAACATCAAGGGGAAGAGAAATCAGAAGGAGCAGACACCTCGGCGACTGACTTGCTGAGAGGAAGCGGAGGTTAGCAACATCCTGGATCGGCTCAAAGACAATTTTAGGTGACACACCTGCCATTGCTAATGTAATGTACCTTTGGAAGGCCGGGAGGCTGCCCTCTGTGTTTCCAGGAAGCGGATTTTTTTGATGACGGAGCTCTGAAAGTGGGAGTAGACAAGGATGGATGATCTAAAAACACGTTATGTGCAAAAATCTATTATCAGCATTTTGGTATCTTAATTACCTCTCCAAGCAGGTCTGACTAAACGAGGTCATTAATTTTGCAAATGTGAAACATGGAAAATTGATGCTGGCAATACGCAGTCTCTGGCTGCACAGAAATTGGTGATATTTAGCAAGAGTCATCTGGCTGCTTAGGGCGACCGTGTTTTGGGCAAAAATCAATAACTCCAGGCTGAATTTTGCCCTGCAATTCAAATGATAGCAATAATTTCCTGTTCAGACCTCATCCATAAAAGTAAGTACTGCAGTGATTCTGTTTAGCACCAGGGGGTGATGTGTAATGCTTGTTTTGCTTTAGCAGCTGAGAGCCATAAATATTATCATTCACCCACACTAAATTGCTATACCTGGATTCGCTCCTAAGTTATTTGTGTTTGATCTGACTAAATGTTCCATAGAAAGCTGTCAACTAAATAAAAGAATATAACAACAAGGTTTTTTTTTTTTTAATAAAAAAACATCATTATCAAAAAAATCTCTGATAGAGGCAAATATCTGAAATACACCTCTTTCCATTTACTCAGAGCCTCCTCTGCCAGATCTCTCTCTTGCTCTCCCCGTCCTGCGGGTGGCACAAAGCTCAGGGCAGAGTCCCTTTTCAGCCAAAGTGCTCTTCCCCGTCACCCCGCAGTACAAATATCCCACAAATCTGCTCTTTGTTTCAGTTTTTTCCCAGAAATCCCTGCTGATATCAGCGGCTGCAGCCTCCCGCTGCTTCCCGACTCCTCTATCTGAGCCAGTCATTGGCCATAAACAACAGATTCAGTGATTATTCCGCTGACGGCCCCCCAAATCCGCACAGCTGCTGCTGCTTTTCTGTCCATATTCAGCTCCGGTCCCATAACTGGATATGAATAGATCTGGGAGTCTAAATTGGTTTTGGGGTGGGGGGGCAGAGTAGGTGACGGGGGTTCACCTTATCAGGAGTCGGACACCCCATCACCCAAGACTGGGAATACACTAATTACAAAGAATCCTCCAATTGAAGCCTTATTCCGCTCACTCTCTCACCCCCCCGATCCCCCACAACTCTGCCCGGCCCCTTCCACAAAAAAAAAAAAAAAAAAAAAAAAAAAAAGATTTGCAATGATTTTATTGTCACGGCCAAAAACAATACTGGTTTCTCTGATTGTGTCTCACTCTCTCTGTCTCTCCCGCCTAATCTCTGTCATCCAGGATATCTGGGCTCCTCGCGCCCTCCCAAATCTCTCTCCTTTAATGAAAAAACAAAGCAGCTGCCCACGCTCGCTGGCCAGCCATTGTCTGCAACGGCTGCTCGTGTTCAACGGACACTGGGATACTCAGGCCCACTCCACACCATGGTCCCGGGATGGCGAGGAGGGGGCCTGGGGGAGGGATAGGACTTTCCAGAACAAAAAAAGGCTTTGTGCGGTCTCAGCGCACCCTCCCTGAAACACATGGCAAAACCGATATCATTTATTACATAATAAAAAGCGGATGAATTATTCTCATACCTTTCCAAAGCCCTGCCAGGGACAGCCTGCCACCTGGAACCGGCCAAAAATGTGCCCACACAGGAGGTATCCTCAAAAGAAAATCCCCCTTTTCAGGGTAACTAAGCAACCGTGAATATTCCGGCAAAGGAATCGCGAATGATATTTCAACAAATTGATCCCTTTCGCTCCCATTTGTGTGACTATATGCCACCCATCTGGTATCTGAGGCATAGCCGTAAGCCGGTTAGCGATCAGCCAAAATACGCCTGTGTCTATGGCAACTGGTGTGGCGCATGGTGTCAGGCGGCTCTATTGGGTTACTAGGGAATAAAGACTTCGCTAAATAGTTTGTAAGAGCAGGGAAGGCACGGAAGAGCTGACCGCAGGAAGCTGGGATGGAATATTTCACATGATGATGAGATGAATTAATCATCTGAACAAAGGCAGGCAATGGCTCTGACCTTTTCCAGATCAGAGTGACACGAACACATTTTACATTACCACGCTGGACTCACACACACACACACACACACACACACACACACACACACACACACACACACACACACACACACACACACACACACACACACACACACACGCACACACACACACGCACACACTCACACACACACACACACACACTCACACACACACACACACACACACACACACACACACACACACACACACACACACACACACACACACACATACACACATACACACACACACTCACACACACTGCACTCCAATTTCATTAAACTGGAACCAACGTTCGTTCACAGAGATTTTGGGACACATTTTATGAGTTTGATTCAGGATGGTATAAACACATTACTCAAACGCTGGAGAGGTTTGACATTTCTTGGGTTTTGGGTGCTTAACTATAGCAACAATCATTGGCATGAAAAATATTTGAATGATCTTAATGTTGGAAATGTTCCTAAAACAGGGCTGTGCTGGAGCACTCACTGGCTCTGACCGTTTCGGTGTGTGTGCTTATTTTGTGCTGCATGGATCCCCGGCCCTAGGCAGCGCCCTGCAGTGAGGTCATCAGGCCAGACATGCTTGCACTTATCGCTGTGGCGACTCAGACCCCGCCTTCTTCTGCTTCTTCTTCTTCCCCGAGGGGGCAGGGCCAATTAACAAGGGCAGATTCTGGAGACCCCCAGGCCCTTTGCTGAGGCCCTAAAGACAAATAGCCTTGGAACCTCGGGACCAGCCCTCAGGCTGGATGAGCCAAAATGCCTCCATATCTAAGGTCAAAGAGGAGAGGTCACAGGGTCATGAGCTGCTGGGACTCAACACAGCCTGATAAAAAAGGGTCAGGCTGTGTGGTCAGTCCTCTGTTAACTGCAAATTACCAGGTTTACTGGCAGCATTTATTTATTTATTTATTTATTCATAGCTTTTTTGGTGTTCTCTTTTCATCAATGTGCTGTCAGTTAAGATATGGCCCCATGTGCCTTGATGTCAGGTGAAATGTCAGAATTTTCTTCCATGGTGCACACTTTCATGGATATAGTGTGTTTCCTTCATTCACTTTATAGTCAGGGGTCACTGCCTACATCCATAGTGGATGCTGGATGGAGGGCCAGTCTCTGTGAAGGCCATGCTGTCTGCTCATAGAGCCTGTATGTAGATGACTGACCTGCGCATCACCCAGCAGTGCTAGTTTTACTCTCTGCTCTTCATTATTTTAATGTATTTCTTTATTTGTCATTATTATTCAAGTGTCATTTGGAAATGTTGCTTCAGCAATTCAGGTTGAGTACCTGGAGTGTACGAATATAAAACACAATACACAGGAGATGCAAGACTTCTTTCAGAAATGTGTATATTTAGTCATTCTGTTTTAATTTTGAGCTAAGGGAATTATATTTTTGGAAATGTATAATTATTCCTCTTCATCTAAACCCAACTGTAGTTCACTTAAAAACCTTTTGGGGGCAGTGTTGAACCTATTTGCTATTTGTGTTACATCCCCCCTGCCCAATCAAAGGACATTATTCCTTGAGTTTGTAAGCACCTGGTGCTGATTAATTTATCCTCCAAATTAGGAGACATGCTTTTATCCAAGCACAATAAAGATATGGGCACACTTGTATTTCTCTGAATTATTATTTCAAATAAACTCAGAGATGATGAGATTAGATTCTTTAACCTTATTGTCCTCACATGGTAATATTCTTTTAAGCTTATAATGCAAGACACTACAGAAAAATTGTACATAAGATATCTGTATTACACAGAGGAAACTGCAGGGACCTTCCACAGAAAGTGGAATAAAATCCCTAAAACAAGGTACTTTCTTGAGTTTAAACACAGTCCCAAATAGATAGGGGCTTCTGTAATCACAGACAGTGATGTAATCTTCACTCTGGTTCATTTGTGTTGGTTTGGAAAAGAAGCCAAAAACAATAATGTCAGATTTTACTGAAAAGAAGGAACTATCTGAAGTGGATACTGTGTTTAATGGAGACCTGTGTTAAGGTACCAGTTATGTCACTTATTTTACACAAAATATCAGGGAAGTTCACATCTTAGATTTGACAGATTTGGATTTACCTTTATCACACTGTTAATCATATAGTTACTATTTATGTATCTCCTTCCCCTAGTGGTTCATATAGTTTTGCCCAAAGGATTCATTTCCAACACTTGTCCCTCAGTGCACTAAAGCAATTAAATAAATATTAAGTCCTGAGTAATATGATTGTTAACCTCAGCTAGCTTGCTTGAATAAAAGTCATGCCCTGCTAATCTAGGTAGTGGCAGGCTTGGCTAATGTGCATATCTTTGATATTCAGACATAAATTGTAGGTGTTACTTGCCCTGAGAATTCTCAATCGGTTTCCAGAATTATGACTGAGGAATCTTTGCTTACCTTGTAAAATGGCCTACTCCAGGATTCCTGCTGACTTTGTCGTACCCATGGACACGAGGCTTATATGTCACATGAAAAACCTGAAGAGATCCACCAGCAGGAAGGAAACAGGGATGTAGAATTGATCCCAAACAGCCGATCTTGAACCTATCTGTAAATCTTACAAATACAGTACTAACCAGAATTGATACAAATATAGTCATAGACTGTAGTCATTTGACTCAATTCAAAACATTACGCCCGAATCTTGAATCACCGAATCTTAAGAAATTATGAATAATTCATGAATAAGCCATAGTATCATTCTGATTAGTATATCTATATCAATATTGTGTTTGATTCCCTTTGTCAGGTCTCAGACAGTTATTCCAATGACAGAGAAGCATGTTACTACAGCGGGGAGTTTAACAAAGCTGTCATCCTTTAATTAAGCCAGTAGGAGATGATCAGAGCAACAAAGTACTGACAGACACTAACAGTCATCATAAAACACTGTAATGTGTTAGCCGACGCTCACAAAAGGGGATCACAAGGTTCATAGGGGAGAGGACGCTTAACGACAAGGCTGAGAGGTGTCCAGCCAATTGACATGTCACTGATGCGTAGATAAGGGCCTGCCAGATCAAGAGGTGCAGATCAGAGACCCAGTGTTCATGCATCGATCGTCAGCAGTGCTATTATCTATTACCGCACGGCGGATTTCCTCGAACACAATCGTATGATGGCTGTAGTTGGAATATTGTCAAGTTGTAACGATGGTCAAGTGGTAATGATATTCAGATTTTTTCAGCTAGTCAGCACATCCTTATTGCCTGTGTTCTGCAGGGTCTGGGCGCATGTAATTGCAGCAGAATCGGTCCAATTTGCTGTTGCCAGTCCATTACGGCCGACGATTACCAAAGCTGACTGCTGAGCTGAGTTGCGTTTAATTGTCCAATAGAATCCTCCTTCAGAGATGATGTCAGCCGCCGCGCTCTCTCTCTTTCTCTCTCTCTCTTTCTCTCTCTCGTGTCTGACTTGGCAGAAACTGTCCCAGCCACCCCACCCCCCACGCGCTGCTCCTTTTGTCCTTTCCGAATGTTCTCCTGGCTTTAGCGGCTCTGCCAGGTTCCATTAGATCAGCCATTTATCTCCCCCACCTTCAGGAGAGAAACTTCAAACCGCTTTCAGGAGACCAGCGCAGAATCCTGTTTTTCAGGAGACACGGAGGCCCGTGCTGTGCTGGATGCTGTGTTTGTGTGTGTGTGAGTGTATGCGTATATGTGTGAGTGTGGTTGTGTGCATGTGCATGGCCATGTTTGGTGTGTGTGTACATATGTGTGTTTGTATTGGTGTGTGTGTGTGTGTGTGTGTTGTGTGTCTGCGCATGTGCATGTATGGTGTGTGTGTGTGTGTGTGTGTGTGTGTGTGTGTGTGTGTTTCTATGGATGTGTGGGTGTGTGTGTGTTTCTGCTTTGGTGGTTTTCTGCATACATACAATCTGAATACTCTCAGAAAGAGAGTTTGTGTGTGCATCTGTGCAGACACATATGAGCTGGTGTGTATACATGCCTGCAGGTTGCATAAATGTGTGTATGCACACAAGTAGATGTGCATGCATGTGTTTGTGTGAAAATGTGTGCTTGACAGCATATATGTGTCTGTTTGCATGTAAGGGAAAGAGAGAGTGTGTTGTGTGATTACAGGTAGATGTATAGCTGCGCGTGTGTGTGTGTGTGTGTGTGTGTGTGTGTGTGTGTGTGTGTGTGTGTGTGTGTGTGTGTGTGTGCATGTTTACATGCACACATGCTGGAATGCCAATGAAAAGTGACCCTTAGCACACCGTTATCATCACAGGGGCAGCGCATCTCACTCTATCATCATTATGATATCTTTTTACACCCGGTCCCTTTTACACCAGATGCTGGTGAGTTTACATATTCAGCTTATATAAAATACTGTGAGAAAAGAAATCCAGCGTTGAGTGGAGACTGCTGTATTGCTTTATTACAAAACACCTTAGGTCAATATCAAGAAAACCAGTTTTTATTTTTTATTAATTTTTAATAACCGCTGGAATTTGTCACTCAATGACTAGTTTCAATCAATGAAAATGTTTCATTCTGCACACCAGACCACAAACAAATGGCTGACTTTTATGAGCTACTATATGTGTATCTCCACCCAATTGTGATCTCATAAACAACCGATGTGAGTATTCATCCAAGTCCAAATCAATGCGCACTGATCAGAATTCCAGCAACAACAGCAAACACCTACCGCACATGTTCAAACAACATACAAAAACTTTTGCCAATCACTACCAGCAATCACCAACTGGCAGGACACATTGCACAGAAGCTGGCTCTTATCGGTGCTGGGTGTCAAAGTTGTGCCATTTTGTAATCAGTTTTAAGCCCCACATCAGTACCGAGGATAAGAACATGTCGCTGTCATCACGAGAACTGCAATCCGACCAGCTGAATCGGTACGCCATACTCATTTCCTGTGTTTTCAAGAGCCCGTGACCCGTTCCTTTTGATTGTACCATTCGCCATTTAGAAACGATGATGTATATTCATTGCCGGATAATAACACTTTGATAATGGAAAAAGGGTTGGCAGGCCCCGGGTGTGTGTGTGTGTGTGTGTGTG
>CM040753.1:5712383-5734883 GCA_022829145.1 Albula goreensis | reverse complement strand
AAACCCATGGACTAAAATATGCTGTTACTGAGTGACAGTTACTTACCTGCAGCACTAAATATAAGTCTGCCCATCAGCGAGGCAAAAAAACGTTAAGGGTAACCTGCAGCGCAGAATAAAGCTACAAGAAGCAAACCAAGATTCTGGCTGACAACTGGTATCAAAGGCATTACTCACAAAACTAAAATCAAATGTGCATCCAACCAGACTGCCATCGTAACCTAGCCTTACTGCCTGCATGCTGTAAAAAGTGTTCTTCACTGCAAACTATTTGTTTGCAAAATAGTAGCATATAATTGAGACAACCCTAGACTTTAAAATGTCTGCCCAGGGCTCCCTCCCCTCTGGCAATTTTCAAGCAACCATTTAACACTGAAAAGTCTGCTGTTTTGCTTCTTTAACTCACCTCAGAAATTCAACGACCTCATGGATAAATTACCAGCAGGAAACTGTAACAGTGGGAGCTGAAACAGTCTGCAGCTGTTTTCTCACCTCAGATAGACGAGTCATTCAAAGGCCCCATGCGTAACTCAGGGAAACGGCGCCTTCCTGACCCTTATAATTTACCAGCAGTCAGCTACTTATTCCTGTTAGTTAGGAAACCTGGCAGGGGGAAACTCTGCTAATTTTCTAAGTGAGGCAAATGTTCAAAAAAAGGAAAACAACTCATTAATAAGCCACCTCTCATGTTCTAGATTTGTTCTTATTTGTTTTTTTTTTTTTGGTAGCGAAGAGGGGCAAACTTTTTAATTAAAAATCCTAAAGTGGACTATTATTCACTCTTTGACAGTGAGGGAAACATGATCAGATGTTTTTGGCATCCTGTTTAACTTGCAGGACAATATGTTTTTAAAATGCAACTAGGATGTCATTTAAATATGACCTGGCATTTAGAGCAATGAGTAGGATCTACAAATGACACTTGCATAATGGCTTAAGGTCAAACTCAAAAGACTGTAAAGGTTTTTAGCTGCGACCAGCTGCTCAACAGGTCGCTTTCGATTGTTGGTTGGTTGGTTGGTCCACAAAAATTTCCCTGCCCTTTGGCGGCCACAGTTTTTGTCCTAGGAGGCTGAAATTTGGCATGGAGGTCAAGTGTGTGTGTGTGTGTGTGTGTGTGTGAGGGTATGTGTTTCTGGTCATGTCAATTGGCTAAAAGGAGGTGTGGCAGTTGCAGTGGCCTGATCACAGCCATTGCGAATTCGCGCTTGTTGAAACTGGATTAATTTATTTGGCCCAGAATTTACAAGTCACAGGGTGGGCTCAGGTGACTCGGGTGGTGCTTAATTCTCACAGTAACTGGCTGTTACTGGCTGTTACTGGCTGACTCAAACCAAACTTCCTGATTTCACTCAAATAAATACTCACTCAACAGGAGCAGTTTTGTGACATAGGAGTTCATGGAAATGTTGCAAAGTAACGTCTCCCTATTTGCCGAGTAACTTACCGAACTGGACAGTTACATAAGATCTGCAATATAAAATAAGCAAGAATGCATGTCATGACATAAATAGTTTTATGAAAGAGGCCAGAAAAATGATATGTGCGGCAAAAAATAACCATAGTTTCACTGACACAAATCTTTTGGACATGGACTGTTGTGCAGCAGGATTTTGAAACTACAGGAGGTGATGTATAGCTGAAAAACATCAGAACGAGTCAAGCAAACCTCTGAGTGAGTCATAAGAGAAGAGCAGCAGATGAGTGAAAGTGGCTGCTCCCTGTGTAATTTTTACGATTTCTTTTATGCTAATCAGGACAGTGTCCATTCAGATCAGTTTGTGGGGGTGCTTTGTTTTTGGTTTTATATGAGGGGGAGGGAAGCAGGGAAGCTTTTAAACGTGTTCCTCCACTCCCATTTCTCCATTCACGCTGTGCCGAACAAACCCAGACTAATTGTTTGAAATTCCGTGGGGGTTTTTCTTTTTTTTTTTTTTTTTTTTTTAATGCCAGGGAATGTGCACTCTGCCTGCAATGATGCAAGAAACCCCAGCTGTTGATGTCCACATAAATTATTAACGTCTGTGGGTACGTCCACTAGAGTCTGACGTCTGGAATGTCAAGGTTTATTCAGCAAGACTAAACCCACCCAGGAGCCGGGGGGAGGCTCACCTTTCTCTTGTGGAGCATGCAGACAGTAGGCATCGTTAAACTCTCATTTCATGTGTGCGTAAACTATGTGTCTGACGCATGACTGAATTCTCACATGCAGAGATGGAAATCTCTCTGTGAAGTGAAACAGACCTCAGACGTCACTCACGTGTAAGAGACTATGACAGCCACAGTCTTTTATTATAAAGAGAGGGAAGAGCAGATTCAGAGATGGAGGAGGCGCAGACTCAGACACACAGTGGTGGAGCGTCTCACTGAGAGAAGAAGACATGCTGAAGAAAGAGTCAGGAGGCAGAGAGTCAGAGAGGTTTTTATTAGAAATGCGATTCCTTTCCATAATTCTCTGCAGGTTTTGAGAAATGTAGGAATTATAATGACCCTGGATGCTCCATGTTGAGACCGTTGCAGTTAAAAGGTATGCTATGAGCCGACCTCACTGTTGGAAATGAACATTTGTCCTCTTCCTCTGTAAACCATGGAGGCTTTTCTTCTCTGTGGGAGAACGTCTCGTCTGTAGGTGAAACACACCAAATGCTTGCCAACAGGACATGAACCAAGAATAAAAATAAGGAAGAAAGAGAAGTAGACAAATCTGTCTCCACCAGATATGAGTCTGGGGCAGACATGTTGGAAATGACATACTCCACCCTCTCAAACCATGTCAAGCATGATTCTGGCATACCTGCGTGTACAATCCTTCAGATTCACACTAATGCCTCTCCTGATCCACGTTAAACGAAGCAGAATGTCTCCCAGAAGGGGAATAGCTGTGGCGGTTAACCGACAAGTTTGCGAAATAACCTCCGCGATACTCCTCTCGGGGAAGCAGAGCCATTCCCCAGTCAGTCCTCAGGTGTTTTTGAGGCACGGGGTTGCCAAGGTTACGTGCTGCATCTTGCCTGAAGACCACTGGAAGTCGATCGAAAACGCACCCCCCTCCCCACCCCACCCCGTCTTGTCCCTGTTCCCTCTTCTGCCACTGGCCATACCGCCATCACGGAAAGAGTGGTTTCTGGGGCCCCAGGCCAGTGCGCTAATGGAAGTAATTAAATCCAGTGGTGGGGAGGTGGGCTCATGCCCCAGGCATGGAGGCAGCTCAGTGAGGATCTTAATGAACAACGAGCTGAGGTAATAGTGATTAAAGAAAGGTGGCTCTAAAACAGCCCGTTGGGCCTCTGGGTGCAGGAGGGTACATCGAGCTTGCGGTGAATGACTCCCCCTCTTATTACCTGTTAACAGGAAGTGAAGGGGACGTGCGGCAGAGACATATTTGCCTGGAGGGCCGGAGGTCCAGTGCTGCCGCTTAGCGCAGCATTTCTCACTGTCCTGTCCTGCATCTCTGTAAATGTGCGGTTGTTTCTGCTCTATTTCAGCTTTAAACTGAGTGGGTTAAATTGGATCGTTGTTGAAACGGCCGCATGATCCGGCTGTTCTTTAGCTCTTCGCTTGGCGGTAAACATGTTTTATTAGTGTGAGAGGAATTACAATTACATTTGCATATTCCATTTACTAGATAGAAGCCAAATATGAATTATATAATGAGATTAATGCTTATATTAATTGATTATGATTTACTATTCATTTAAACTAATCTGTTTAAAGGATAGACCAAATAATTAAATGAGGGAATATCTATTTAATTAAACAGTAACGTATAATTTCACTGGGGGCCCATAGATGATGCAAGAACAAGACAAGAGCGAAAGAGTCGGAGACTTAATGAACCTAAATATGGGTGGAGCAGTAATTATGCTTTTTTATGACAAATCATATCTTTGGATTAGGTAATGTGATACAGTATTTTGCAATACAACCAATTACAGAGGCCTTCCTGTTACTCCACTTATACCATTCCGGTTGGAGCTTTAGTCGAGATAAACAAAAAAAAACTAACAAAAAAACATGTAAATCCTGATGAACCATGTCAACCAAAGATGATACAGTTGTATCAAAAACACTTTCACCACAGTGTGTTCTCCAAATAATATGATAAATATCCCACAACTTATTTACTTACTTGAAGTCAATGTATAGTGAGGAAAATTTTGATGGTAAATTCATGGTAAAGAATACAGTCAATCTCAAAAATACAAATATATCAGGAATGGAAGTATTTAAGAGCTTGGAAAAAAAAGTAATGTGTTCTGAACAACAGCTGCCTGCCTTGCTTACCATCAGCCACACTACATGTGAGTCACTCCTCCTATCATTTCTGTTATCGGTTGTGTTCTGTCGAACACACAAAATCTGTGGTCGTTGGCTACAGAGTAGCAAGTGAACTGCTCACGCTTACATGCAATCTATCACCAAACCTGACACTCCCTGCTGTACCGCACTGGGTCCCCCAGTTGCCTTGCCTCACAGAAGGATTCCTGGCCTTGCTCACGTCTCTTCTCTATCCCCTTTTCAGGCGAGATGAGTTTTCTGCTACTGTCAGGTCTGCTATGCTACGATGTTTTAAACTGCATTTCGGTTCAGCTGTTCCTGATCTCTGCTTTGACTGTATTGGCATCTTCCACGTACGTGTGTATGCTCTGACGCCTTTATTCCTCAGTCTTTCTCCTACCCCAGCTCTTGATTTAGCAGAGTTGAGAAAATGACTACCACCGTTGGCAGAGATGCTAACAACCTGCCTCAACCGGTTTGATACACTTCATAAATCTATTTTGAATGACAGTATGAGATGAATGCCAAAATATAAAAGTCATGCAGCATTTATTTCTTATGGCACATAATGTTTTCATTACATAGTGCAGGGTTTACTGACCTGCATTGCTTGATTGATATATTTCAGTTATTACCACCTGGCTAGTTGTCCTTACTGATACACCTGATGATTTATGAGAATCAGCCTCAGAGACTTGCAGGTAAAATCTCTGTCACACTGAGTTAGCGGCTAACAATAACCGTGTATTGCCACTACATGCGATGTTTGGTATTAATCTGTATTCTCAGCTCAAATTGTTTAAGATGAAAGGCACATTTCCCAGGTCTCACAACAGAAATAGGGCAATTTATCCTTCTTTCATACATTTATAGCTTTTAAGAATGGAATTATAGCAGGCTAATTGGAAACCAAGACTTCCTTTACAATTATCAATTCCAAATGGATGAAAAACTCAAAATCCAGAGATGAAGTTCTGCTGCTGCTTAGCAGTGTGTGGTTACCTCGGACCCGGCTGATACCCAGAGGTGTTTAATAGTGGATTTATCATTGAATAGCGGGAATATTCAGACTCATTAGGTCTGATTTTCGCCAGAGCCAGGGAACAAATGAACAATTAAACTGTAAAATCAGAAATTAGTGGGACAGTCCTATTAAATTCAGAGATGCAGAGAATTAAATGGACATTATTGAACAATTAGCATCACAATTATTTTTTTTTGACACAGACCACGGCACTGTTCTGATTCTCTATGGCTCAGGGCTCCAGGGTTCCCCCCCTTATAATTTTCTGGAGCACCAGATAGACAGGTCTTTGTGAGTGATTGTGGCAGAGTGGGGTTACAAGGTTTTATGAGTTATTTTAAGGGTGTGAGCGTGTGCCTGTCTAAGGCTGAGTGTGCTTTTAGTTCAGCCCTGTACTTTGTGTCCAGACATCACTGTATTGTTAGAACACACTTAATAGTACTGATCTCAGGCAGATCTTTTCCATGGGCATTTTTGAACAACTGGGGGAGTCTTTAGGAAGCAAAATGAGGATTGTATTTTTTCCTTTTTATTTTTAGAAAGAAAACATCTAGAATGTTTTATCTAAATCTACCGAAGAGGCTGCTCTGGGGATGGTTTTGAAGCGAAGGTTGAGAAATTGCTTCATTATCATTGATTACTAGGTTGGAATGAAAAACAAAAGACCTGAATACCTGACAAATTCTGTCTCTCGTGGTACAGAGAGCCATTTCGGTGTGAATAAAGCAGTCCAGAGACTTTGTAGACACAATTTAGACCTTGAAAATGGTTCACTGGGATAGTTTAATTACCAAGCTGACTCATAGCACAGGCTAGGAGGTGAAACCAGGAGCTTTTCAAAAGCACAAGTGTCTAATGGGATGAGCTGAGATGTACCTGAGTGTAAAGGTCATTTGCTCTGTGGAGGTAAGATAAACCTATCCAATGAGCCATCCTGGTTTTCCAAATGTGTCACATTGAAACTGTGTCTCTGATGTAGTGCTGATTGGAGGCCTACATCTGACCTTCCCTCATAGGATAACATTGATTAAGTAAGATATTTTAACATGATTAAGTAATTATTTGCATAAAAGCTGCAGTGAAAACAATAGACCTCCGGGACGGATGGGCATTGCAACGATTTGACAGCTAAGTGATAATCCTTTTGTTTCAAACGATCTGGTTGGACAAGATCCATAAGAATGCCAACTTCAGATGTTTTTGGGAAACTGCATTCTTTAGCAAGTCAGTCACTACCTAAAAATTGGACCTGTTGTATTTTGAACAGATTTCGATTAGTTCTCCACATACAATTCGCATGAAATAATTGCTTGGACCAAAGATGAGAACAAAAGATTGTGTGGAATCTACTTTTTTCTGTGAAAAATTCAGCAGACTAGTTTTGACCAATGAGAAGATAGGATTTTCCGGATCCTACCATGTGTGCGATGCCACAGGGTGCGACAATTCTAATCCCAACCATTTCATAACAAGCATGATGATGAGGACTACCCATCAAAATCTTTTCATTTGATTAAATGTAATATATGATTAATACATGATAATGATGAAGATGATGATGTTGTTGTTACATAATACTTATTAACAGGCCATCATCATTTAGTGGAACATTTTTCAGTACTGACAAATCTGATCATACATCACAAATCATTGTAATATTATTATATGATCGTGTTGTACATAATGTATCTGATATGTGAAAATCATTTAGTCGATAATGAAAACTAGTCAAAGGTAAGTTGTCCACATTTTCTTGTTTCAGTTGTACAGGCACGTGAGTTTGAATAAAGCCCTGTCGAGTTCACCAGGCATTTTTGGGATGAATAAAGCTCTGTCGAGTTCACCAGGCATTTGTGGGACACATGTGACACCCATAGATTCCACTGACATTTACACATGACAGGCAAAGCCTTTAGCCTGTGGAAATTGAATATGCGCTGAGGAGACCAGAGCGTACAGCAGCAGTGGAGGTCTCAAGGCAAACCCAGGCTGAGCCCACTGTGTATGATGCTCATAATTAAATCACAATGTGAGGCTAAACTGCACAAGCACTGCGTGTGCATCATTAGCAGCTGCTGGAGAAAAAAAGCGCATGTATATTTGTATTTATTTGTGAACTCCTGTGGTACCAGCTGTATATTTTATTGATTTTACTGCAAGCTATCGCCTGTCTGCATATGACTGATTTGCAAGTGCTCCTGGGGGCTGCAGTAAAGTGCTCCAGTATGGGAATGAGTGAGGCAGAAGAAAGTTTTTTTTTTTTTTTGCCCAGAGCTGTGGTCTAAGACCTGTGAGAGTGTGAGAGCCGCGTCAAAATCAAATATTCCGAGTGTATCCGCATGCGCAATACCTTTTTATTTGTTGTTTATGTGATCTGTGACACTTGCTTCGCTCCTGTTGCACAGAGTTTTCAAGTAAGCCTGGAAATGAAGTGCTGGAGGCTTTACCTGATGTGAACCGATGCGTATGAGAACCGTCACGTTCATGGTTAGGGAAACAATGCAAACTGTCCTGTTCCTGTTTTTATTCTGGGTATTGATAGAGTTAGGATGTTCTTCACTTCATTTTGAGATTTGCATGTCAGTGGTAAAAGGGCAAGACAAACCCTTCGCTGAGCTGGAGAGGTGATTTTCTACCTCTGATTTAAATGGGGCAGGAGAGCGCTAAAATAATTGACTGATATTGTTTTAATATAGATACACACTGTCATTAAACAGATATTTCACCTTTATAATTTTATAATTGGCACTAATGGTACTCGATGCACACCAAGTATCAGTGTATTCACTGGCTTCCACGTGTCTATGAGTGCTAGGGTGCTGTACCTGCGGCCTACATATATATGTGTTATTATTAACATTAACGATCACCATTATTGCTTATAAATGGCAGGCAGAAGGGTGCAGGGGTAGTTGGAGAGGAAGTAAGAATAACCCGCTGATAATGTCAGCCCAGCTCCAGGCCTTCTTGTAAAATGTGAATCAATGCAGTAATTACACGCTTGCTTCGACAAAGAGTATTTCTGGCCTCCTTTCCTCTACAGAGGGCTATCTGAAAAGACACTCTTAGTCTTACAAAATAACACTCTTGTTCTTCATGCAGTATGGAGGAGGAGGGATTTTAAAAAAAAAAGAAAAAGAGACAGAGAATGTTGTCAACTTTCAAAAGCCCCATCTCAGAGATGTGAATTCCAGCAATACATAAATTTCCGGCAATCAGAACTGTCAGCTGGCATTACAGCAGACAGCCTGAAACAAGCCACTCTCGCAGCTCTGTTCCTGGAAAGGATGAGAGAACGTCAATCCTAATACCTGCAGTTCATTCATGCTACATAAAATATACAAGTTTTTTCTCAGTTTCTAATCTCTCTCTCTCTCCCCCCTGCTTCATAATAAACATTGTTTCTGAATAGCGGTTTACAATTATTCATGCCGAGGAGATTCAGCTGTGTTTTTTTTCTTTTTTCTGAGCGCCGCTGGACACGCATAGAATGCCAATAGGAACACATCGCTCAGGCGCGGAGATGCGTTGCCATCCCATGGGATTGTGGGTTTGACGCGAGACGGAGAGGTGGAGAGACGGGGGGCAAGGAGAGAGGAGACCCCCACTGACCCCGCTGTGCTCCGTGCGTGCGGTCTGCCTGTCAAACGCGTTCATGAGCTCCACTGCCCTTTCCTCTGATCCTGGAAGAGGAGAGGAAAACCTTCGCTCTGCCTCTCCGTGTGAACATGAGAGGAAAGAGAGAAAGAGAGAGAGAGACCATCATACAGTAGGTTTTCATTATGTACATCATAATACGATGCCGCAGATTTTTAGAAAAAAAAAAACATTAAAAAACCTATATACATACCATGTATATTGTATCCTGTAGTTTGAAAATGGCGTTGCATATCAACATGAAAATTGACATGTCAGTGAAAGTCTGAGCAAGTCCCTCCAAAAATGGTCTTGTAAAAGCCATGGCTTATTCTTTTACATGTTTTTACCTTACAGATGTGATATAGGTAACTGTTTAAAAGTTTCTAAGCAAAAGAAAGCACATTAATTTGTACTCCATTTAGGGAAATCAAACGCCATAGTGATCCAGGATCCAGAGTTCAAAGCCAGGCTGTGCCTTAACAGTGTGAGCCACACAGCAGCCCCTGATTTTTCATTATTTTAAACAGGGAGCTAAAAGGAGCCCAGATGGAAATAATCTTTTTGGCAGGTCCTAATTATGAGTGCAGATCTTGAGCCGAAGACATTCTGTCCCCTCCTTCCTTTACACACCCTCCCCTGCCCACACATACACACACACACACACACGCACACACACACACACATGCACACACATATGTGTGTGTGCACAAGGTTTACATATACACACACACACACACACACACACACACACACACACACACACACACACACACACACACACACACACACACACACACACACACACACACACACACACACACATCTTGCATGTTCACTTCCCTGCTGTATCCCTTAAATCAGTAGAAGGTCAAGGGGCCCGATGGTGCTCTAAGCAGAGATTTAAATTCTCTTCCCCCATTGGTCCCTTTATCTCAGATTGCAGAGCTGAACAGCAGATCCTCTGCGCACACAAGTGCTGGCTGAGCATGCCGATAACTTGGAGGAGATAGCAGGGCAACAAAGCGCCCAGCGCCTGAATGGATTAAACAGCGAGAGAGAACCAGCTCCTCTCAGCCAAAGCTCGGTCTGCCGTGCAGGACTAATGTTCTCCCCGTAGTGCCTCCTGTCCAGCTGGCACCTACAGCTGCTTTAACTCCATAATTCAGTGTTCACCCCCGGCAGCGTACGCAAGCAAACCCCACTCCTACACATGTTTGAAAACACACAACCTAAATAAAACATATTCATTATTTATCATTTTCACGTTTTTAGTCAGGTAGAGGCTCTGTGTTGGGAATGAATAATGTATTATTAAATGAAATACGATAATTAATTCCTGTAACATTTCCAGTGTCATGGGCCTCTGGGTGGCTCAGGCTGTAAAGATGCTTGTGCTGAAAACAAAGTGTGAGCGCTGTGATTGGGTGTTTGAGGAGGCCCATGCTGTGCCCACGCTGGAGGTATGGTATCTATCTATCTATCTATCTATCTATCTATCTATCTATCTATCTATCTATCTATCTATCTATCTATCTATCTATCTATCTATCTATCATCATGCTGCATGGAGAGCTACTGCACTCAAAGTTTTATGCTACAGCCAGGGGCGTAGCACCAGGGGGAGAAAAGGTACTGAGTATTTTGAAGGCACTCACAAAAATCTGGAGAGGCCCTCAGAGCCTGCCTGTGTACAGGGCCCAAAATTTCTGAGATAAATGTGTACCTGGAGAGAGATGAGGAGTCTATGGTTACACAAAGACATTACATAATTGGGCATTATTAAACATGCATATTCAGATGGAGAAGGGCACTGGAATGAACCATAAACAGGGCAAATGAACAGGCCTGACACTGAAGACATACACTGCGGAGCGCTCCTGCACATTGCTATCACTGTGAGCCCGGTCCAAGGCCTCGGCCCTCACTGACATAGAGGAATATCCACACCACCTCTCCCTGTACCCTGGAAATCTAAACACCCTAAGGCACAGAATCACAGGGCATATATGAACAAAAATCTAGTTTTTTGTTCATATGTGTATTCCTCCAGTGACATGGGCAGTGCGTAATCAGTGGTGTGTATTCCTCCAGTGACATGGGCAGTGCGTAATCAGTGGTGTGTATTCCTCCAGTGACATGGGCAGTGCGTAATCAGTGGTGTGTATTCCTCCAGTGACATGGGCAGTGTGTAATCAGTGGTGTGTATTCCTCCAGTGACATGGGCGGTGCGTAATCAATGGTATGCCAGCAGTGTAGAAGAGGCAAGAGCTCATTGTCACATGCGTTGGAAGAGTCAAGTTTTCTCAGCAGCCTCCTCCGAAAGCCAGCAGGTAGGTAGGGTTGCTAGGGGGAGATCAACCAGTTTGGGCTGGGGAAAAAAACTATTTCCAATACCAGGTAAGAGACAGCATATACTCAGGGAATTTGGGCTTTTTCAGCTCTTGTGCTGTAGGGAGCTGGTATAAGGACTGGATGTTGCAAATTCAAATCAACCACAGCTACACTGTGGACTTGAACTCCATGACCCTGGCTGCACATGGATCATACTGCGATAAAGTGAGCATAATGGAGAAGTCACAATCATCACTGTGCATTCGGGGGTTGCTATGGCAGCGCTGCATGCATCATAGTCATGATGTATGTTTTTAATTTTTGTAAAGTTTAAGAAATGTAATTACATTACGGAAAAAAAAAATCATTTTACACTGATTATATACCTTAGAGGAAATATGAGGTGCAAATTAATTTGGTTTTTGCCTGTCAGTGTATGCAGCCTTGCATATACTGTGGATGGTCATCGTGATTGCCTGAAGGACCAAATTGAGAACTGTCAAAATTTCAGGCTTAGATACACACACACACATACACACACACACACACACTACACAGGCAAAAATTTAGGGTAGCACACTGAGCTAGTAAGATCACTTCACTGCTGGAAATAAATACATTTCTGAGGCCTGTTAACTTTTCTTCAGATCTTAACTTTCCCGCTGAGAAAGAAAGGATCCTGTGAAACCATATCAGTTTTCAGACCTAATAAAAATGAGACGGAGTCACAGGAGGGTTTCTTTATTTGGGACAGAACAGAAACAAGATTATCTCTCCCACTCACTCCAACCGAAGGCCAGAGGTGCGTTCCCTGTCACTCTGAAGGCAAGTGGAATCCACCAGAATCAATGGGAGAGTGGCTGTGGTCACACTGGCCTGACTTCTACCGCAGCCCCACTCCAAACACACCTAACAAGTGGAACAGTCACAGTGCCATGGTCAGTCTTAAACAGAGAGGACCCCTCTATGAGAACAACAGTGTTCAGATCACCGACCGTCAGTCCAGGGAGCTTCATTAGAAATGTGCACCTGTACTGCAGGAGACTGACTCTTATCCAGAGTGCAGCAGCCACCCAACCAGCCAGGCTGCCGTAATCAAGCAGTGAGACCATTAGGTGCAGTGATGTAGTGGAGAGAAAAGAGGGGCACGCTGGTTAATTTGGGAAAGACGGATAAGTGTGGATCCCAGGTGAAATTCAGCTGAGGTGTCTCTTCTTTCAGCCGATGTTTTGCCCCTGGGTCTGGATGAAAGTTTACCACCAAGATTTACCACAATACTATCAAGTTTTACAATACTATAATACTGTCGCAATACTACTAAGAGTATTTTTCTTAATTCAGTACTGTCAGTATTTTATTTTCATTTCTACTTCCATGATTTTCCACAATTTTTAAGTTTCATTTTCTGCAGTGTACCAAAAAGTGTACAAGAAGGGGTGTGGCAGAATAAAAATGATTTTGTGTGTGTAGCAAGGCATCTTACATAACAAAAGGGAACAGTTTTTACACGGAATCTCCAAATCAAGTTTCTGAATTAGGTAGCTAGCTCCCTGTAATACACATGCACCATGACACATTTGGAACATGATTCATACATAGCTTCAATAAAACATCATTGTTAAGACTTAAGTCAGAATTTCATATAATGACCTGATACAAAATAAAGATACTTATTTAAGATATCAGATTTATCTTGCTGGTTATGTCTGCAGTATTGCATGCACCCTCTTTAGGCAGAGAGCTGTCACTGTACTGCTGAACTGATAAGGAGTGACTCTTATGCCGTTGCATAGATTTTATCTGGTCACTCAAGCATACTCTTTGATCACAGACCACATGAGAAATTCTGTGCATATTTCTTGTGACATAAGCAATAATTTATATTCATGGCTCCAAATTAAAAGATGGATTTTTTTTTATTTCATAATCCATAAACATCCCAAGGGGGGCAAGAGGTTGGTTAATGAAAAAGCATGTATCATACTAACTAAACTGATGTCAGTGATTATTGAAAGCTATACAGATGAACATTCTTATTTAAAGAAATGCTTTATCGATATGTCCTGTAAATACACACTGAAATGTCTTGTCGGTACATGTTTTTGTTCATATAAATGCAGAATCCAATCCAACAGTTGACAACAGTCCAGTAAATATGCCATAATTGTATTTGTTTAACACAGTCTCTTAATATTTGAGCTGTAGCTCATCATGACTCTATTTAAAATGGTTTTCACAGAAAGGGACTGGAGATATGAAGCACTTTGATACCAGCCAGACTTAACTGCATTTCTCATATGTCACAATCTTCATATTAGGTTTGTGCTGAACTCGAGCCCTGAAGGGAATGTGCCATTTATATTGGTATGACTTACCTACACCATAGAGAACCTGTTTCTATATTATTGCAGCAGGCAAAGCACTTATGTGTTCTTCATGGTTGGTGGGTTCTCAGAAAAATATGGATCAATCCATGAAAGACATAGGTATTGAAATATTTGGTCATTTGTAAAAAAAAAAAAAAAATAGAAGAGAGAAAATCTGTTTTCGGAGTCTGTCTGTCTGAGTGCCTGTCATAATTCTTCTGTTAAAAAGAAACCCATAAAAAATTTAGTTTTATTTGAATACACACAGTGTTTATATTTGAAAATCCTAATTAAGACAACGCTAGAGCATTCTCTTTTATCTGCTCACATTCCAACACATTAATTTGGAGTTTTAATTTCACATTTCCTAAGCTAATTACTGAGAGAATGTCAGCCCCTTAGCAAGAAGTGAAGAAGGTCACTTTGGTGTACCAAACAGACCTTTTTTTCTCTATGGGAGGAAGTTCCTCAAATCTAATTTAGACTAAATTGGTCTTCGGCCCTCATTAATCTCCCTGAGAACGATCACAAACTGTGTGGAGAGCGCGGGGCCGTGGCTCAGCTGGTGTCGGTGGATCACAGCGGCTGTGATCCGGCCCTAACTTTGTCTTAAAGCACTGTCCGCTCGGGGCCTGTGAGTGGCACAGGATGGGACGGGGCCTTGAAGATCAAGCGACCCGCAATAGGGCTGTGGTTATTCCCTGACAGACATGTTATGATACACACCAAGCGCAATGAGGAGTTCTGCTGAACATGCAGCTGCATGCTATTCAAACAGTATCGATGAACTGTGTACATTCAGCACTGTCTCACCCACACACATGTACACACACACGCACGCACATACACACACACACACACACGCACATACACACACGCACATGCACACATGCACACACACACATGCATGCACGCACATACACACATGCACACACACACACACATACACACACACACGCACGCACGCACATACACGCACAAGCACACATACACACACACACATGCACAAGCACACATGCACACACACGCACATGCACACACACACACATACACGCGCACGTACATACACACACACACACACACACACACACACACACACGCACACACACAATATTCATCTTGATTCTTTACATCTTCCATGGAAATAGAGGCTTGATCTAAATAAAAAGCATGTTTTGACACTAAAACCCGATGAGGTTCCAACATTTCCAGTGGGTCTGCAATGCCTTCTTTCTGTCCAACCTCCTGCTTTGCCTGAGTCTTTCTCAGGTAAGTTTTAGGCAGTGGAAATGAGACTGGCTGATGCAACTCTCCTTTCACTCAGTATGCGTCTGTTTTCGGAATGCGTGCTGCTGCGTGTGACATCACCGCAGGGTAAGCACAGGAGCAGTCGTTCAGAATGGTTGGAGAGCGTCTCCGGGCGACGTGGCACCTTCACGCTGCATGACAATCTTGGACGATGGATCGATCCTCACCGTGCCCAGCGGCACCTGCTTCTACACACCCACCATCTTAAGGAAGATACAGCCCACTGTGGCACAGCCCTGGCAGCCATGTTTGATTCATGACCTGGATTAGACCGTGGCTAATGCACTGCACTGCAGGCCTGACCTTACACAAAACTCCGCCCCACCCCACCACTGTCACCTCCCCTTCAGATAGAGCAGGCTTCACCCCACCTCTATCTAAACTATTTTTCACTGTTAAAATAACTTTATTTAATGAAGGTCTCTTCCCACGCGCACAGCCCTGCCAAACTCCTACACAAGAGTGGTGCAACGTGTGGCTCCTTAAGTACACTATCCACTTCATAGTTATTCTTGGACTGGGTTGGCTGCCAACAGCTAACTCTGGTCTCCCCTACTCATGAATCCAAGTGAGTATTTTTTTTGTATTCAATTATATTTTTTCCCTCCCTTTTGCAACTCAGATTTAATACTGTTCTATCAGAACTTCTGAGTGACTCTCTCCCATCCAATCAGGAGGAAGGGTCCACCCATGTGACACCTCCCATTCATGTGGCAACCAATCCTTGCTTTTTTTTTCACTTCAGATGCAACCAGTCACAAATTGTCTATGCTATTGGAGGAACACAAAGTCAACATATGATCAGATCATGAGCCATTTAACCTGCAGATGGACATGGAAGTCTTAATCAGCATTTTAAACCTACAGGGAGAAGATATCTGGTATCTTTTAAAACATTTATAGGCCATTTACTCTTCACTTGGGCTGTAGGGTTCACGGTGAAAGGACCATTAAGCGGAATATGATCTTTCCCCAACCATAAAAAATCCTATTAAGAGACATCTTATTACTCTCACAGCCCCATGCCACTGATGAAAGCTCAAAAACCTCCAAGTTTTTTTTTTGTCAGATGTAACACACAGGAAATAGCTTCAAAAGCTTTAAAGCAACAGTGTAGTGACTATCTCCCTCTGTTTATACCACATGCAGATGTAAAGATATCCTTGGCTTGAACAATACTTTCTGTATTAATCAGAATTAAGTTTTTCTTTATTTTTTTGTCCTGGTGAGATACAGTATGCATATAGTACAGTTTCAACATTTGGGTTGACTTGAGCCATTATGCAAAGGATGAGGAGCGGGGTAAGGGAAAGCAAATAGACTGTGCTAACAGAACGCATACAACACCAGATAAAGCCACAGCAGGAAGGTCTAAACATGTCAATTTAGCTTATTTTTAATTTTAAAAAAGCACTTCAGCCCAAGCACAGCATGCACTTTCATTTGACCAATGTTAGAGATTCTTAATAATATTTATAGTAAATTGAGGCTGGCATGCTGTCCTTTCTAATTAAACTTTGTCAAAAAGACGGGCACAGTTGGATATATATTTCTCGAGTTGCTAACAGACCTTCATTAAATAGAAGTTGGGATAATTGCAGGGAAAGAACGGGGAGTAGACTAAATAATGGACGGGGAATTAAAAAGGACTCAAATATTGAAGTAATCAAATCACTATTAAAAAGGAGTCCACACGTGTGTTTCATATTAATATAAATAACTTCCTCACTGAAAGATATTAATATGTGAGTTTCTAAAGCTGTATAAGAGATGGTATAGATTTGGAAAGAGGTCAGATTGTTGGTATTCAAATTGAAGGTCTGTCAGTTGAAGAGAGCAAAATGACTTAATACATCCAGGGTAGCAATGCCAAAATCACCATGACATTTACCAAGCAAAGGAATACTGCTCTGAGAGAGAGGAGAGGTGGCTGCAAGGCTAAACTCACCAACAAAGACACATAGTAGATTGGTGATATCTAATCCTATGGTGTCTGTCATTTTATGTGCAAAAGCTTGTTTGCCACTTATGGTTTCTGAAGTGACTGTGGAATTGCTATGTGTCTGTCTCCCCCGCCCCCTCCCCACCCCCACCCCTTTCCAGAGCTACTGACATCAACCAAACCTGCCTCTCCTTTCTCCTGTGTCAAGAACCTGTCGGGGGCAATTAACTGAGTAGGGATGAGCAGGAAGACAGCAGCGTTGTTAGGGCTAAAACGCTTTTGTCCGCTTGCGCTCGCCCCTGTTTGTCCAAATGATGTGGAAAAACGTCATTGGTATTGCTTTGTCTTTGACATGTAGGGCTGCAGAGCGTCGATCGTCAGTCTCAGTGAGACAGGTGCCATATCACATATCTCAAACGCTCTTTGCTGAGGGTAATTGATGATTTTTTTTTTGTTTTCGGGGAGGGGGAATAATGAGCTCCCTGTTGCCACATTACTGTGTCAGTATGAACCTCTGTCCGCCCTGTGTGAGCTTTGTAAGCAACAGGCAAACAGGAAACACCCTCTACTCTTTCTCCGTGCTTACCCAAGCACACAGCAGAACAGTCATTCACAGTCACATAGGAAAAATATAATATATTTCACTCTCATTTTGGTGAGATATTGTAGGTGCTCTTTGAACAGGCTTTATGCTCTAAACTTAAAAAAAGTATCATCAGAGAAACATTCACTTCATATACTACTATGATTTTCCCATTCATTTTTCCTAAAATGCCAATAGGTGCATTAATGCCGATGTCGTTCTCTCTGTTGCTTTTTTGAAGCTACCTTCCATGTATGTATGGGGAACTTGTTAACTCACCAAGTAATACACATTTACATCATACAGGTTTTGCTTGTAATTAACGCTTCATTCGAGCTTGCTGCTTCACTATCACAATGTAGCTGACCCTAAAATGGAGGCAACCCAAATGTCACATACATGGGTCTGTTTTACATACAATTGGCACACCAGTGAGCTTAAGTCTCTGTCTTGGTGACAGAGTGGTCTTGGTGGTCTCAATGTAAGTACACTTTTTAGGTGGTGAATTCATTACAGTGATAAGACTACGAAAATTATTCTGGAAAGATTTGTCAGTGCGGCTCAGCTCCCAAGTAGAAGAATACATATTTGAAGATGGATGTTGTGTGGGCAGCAATATTATATATGATGTTGTCGCAGCTTCTTGTGAATACATTTATGTATTTAGTATTCTTTCACCATCTATACTGAACTCAAAGTGCACAAAGTGAGTTATAATGCATGACTTTAACTTGGTCGGTTGCAGAGAAACTTTAGACTGGTATATTTTGAGCCCTGTATAACCCTGCAGAGGTATCACACCCTGTTTCTGTGAAAGCCCCTGAAAGGTTATTCACTGCTTTTCCAGGGCTTGTTGCGGTTTGCCTGCTAATGACGTGGGCAGCGTTTGACCTTATCATTTGATGGACTAACCTAGCTTTCCCAGCCGCCGAAGCACCTGGTCTGATTCTTTTTTTTTCTTTCCTCAGTTCGTCAGATATGTCTGCTTTTGTCTTGTGATGTTGCTGACGTTGTGTTTGCTGGAGCCCATGTTGCTTAGGGGTGCTGGAGAAAAGGCAGGGCTTTTTGTTTCATTTCTCAGAATAGCATGTTTGCCTGACAAGGATATATTTGAAGTTCACACTGAAGTGCACGATGTTATATTTGTTTTAATATTATATTTAATATTTCAATAATTGTTACCACATACTCTTGTAGACCCACATTATGTGTGTGGGAAGGTGTGTGTGTGTGGATTGCACCTGTACTTGCGTGTGTGTGTATGTGTGTGCGTGCCTGTGTGCGTGTGTGTGTGTGCGTGCGTGTGTGTGTGCATGTGTGTGTGTGTGTGCGTGAGTGTGCATGTGTATGTGCGTGAATGTGTGTGTGCGTGTGTGTGTGTGTGTGAGTGTGCGTGTGTATGTGCGTGCGTGTGCGTGTGTGTGCATGCGTGCGTGTGCGTGTGTGTGCGTGCATGTGCGTGTGTGTGTGTGTGTGTGTGCACTCATCATCATACTCATGATGTGGATGGTCACTGTGAGTCTTTATCATCTCTGTGAATGTGATGCCCATTTGGGCAGTTTTAACATCAGAAGGATTAGGTTGTGTGAAACCAGTATTAAAGAACTATGAGAATTTTCTTTTCTTTTTGATTTTTTTTTTTTTCAATTGCAGAGAGGAAAATTGGTTTCTTTCATTTGCACAAATCCTTTTCACAGACATTGCAAATTCCTTTTCATATTTGGCTTAGAAAGTAACCTTGGATCATTCACTTGAGACATGCACTGACATTCTGAATGGCAAGATTTAGTCTTAGATTCAATTGACGGTTGTCTATGACATTGACTTGCACATAAATGCAAGCATTCGCTAGTTTTAGGGTCATTGACTAACAATGGAACGGGTTTTGCTTTGTCTGATCTGGGTACAGTGGGCCACAGAAAAAGACTCAATGCAACACTGCCAGTTTGGTGGATATTTCTCCCTGCAAAAAAAAAAAAAAAAATACATTATGCAAGCTATATTCTGTTTTGAATGGAAGTCAATAGGATTTTTTTTCCTCCAGCTATTTTGTTCATAGATAAATGAGCCATATAAAAAAATCATAATAATTTATTGGCAATGCTTTGGTGGTCAAGAAACTGTTCAAAACAGAAATGCAAACGTAACAATAAGTGTGCTCTAAGATGGAAGTGCCATTACACACACTGCTTCCTCATTCATAGTTATGAGGCAGGTTTGACATTTGTTTGGGAGTTGCCTTTGCTGGATTGAATGAATCAATGCATTTGTCACACTTTCACACATCACTACACAACCAACAAACACAATGGCTAGCGCTCAAGCTAGCTTTTAACATTGCTGTTTTTGCCTAGTAGCCAAATGCTAAATTAGCACAGTTAATGTTATTCACTCTCAGAACATGCACAATAAGACTACGGTCTTCCCCTGTCGATTCGCAAAATACAATTTGTATGTCATGAATGACCTCCATCTTCGGGAAGGGCTCAAATCGCCATGGTTTCTGTGGATTGTTGCTGAATGTATGTGTCCAAGGTGCTCTGCACACATGTTAAGATGGCTGAAGTCATTATCAATGAGAGACTCACCCCTCATTCTACTTTCCTCTCACTCTCCCCATTGGCTCAAAGTGTGACCAATGAGGTCTGTACCGAGGCAAGCAACCGCTAGCGTATGCACCAGGAGAAGGGATTATTACATAAACAATATGGATAAGAGCACAGGACATCATTCGTTATGTGGCTTTGTGGCCTGTACTGAAGAAGCTGGACTGTCATGCTGTGACAAAATAATAAAAGCCTAGTTACGGTATAAACATTGATATTAATATGTGTCTGAGTTAAACAATGGTATATCCGTCAAAGCCCACACATGGTTCGCTGTGTTCATAATAAATTATGAAATATAAAAAAAGAACCCCAGCAACTGAGTGAAATTGTTTTTTTTTTTTTTATGAGAAAAAAGACTGGGTTGTACCAATCAGTCAAAATTATTGTTCTTTCAAATCAGATTTTTTAAAATAATTTTTGAACACTGCATCTATCCATCTCCCTAAGTGCTTACAGATGGTGACTTCATTCTCCATCACTGGCAGGCAGGTGGAATTTATTTGTGATATTTTATTTCAGTCAAATCTATTTTGGGTTGACTTGGATCTCAGGTAGAGAATGACAAAGCCTGTCAAAGCAAAAATCTAAGTCTCATCCTTTAATATTCACCCCCATGGTATTCCTCTGGCCTTTTCACAATTTGAGAATGAAAGAAAGGCTACTATGAACAGCAGACCCGTAAATGACACAGCCATCTTGCAGTTGATACCATAGGTATTTGTGCTACAACCATCCTATTGCACATCCTATGTACATATTCATAGTATATTATTTAAGGTATGTGTATATCTTGTTTATATCTTGTTTTTTATCCTCTCGACGTCAGTTCTTTATTTTATTTTATTTTATTCCATTGTATCTTTATTATATTCAAATTTACCGGATTGCTATGACAATCTAATTTCCTTTCGGGATGAAAAGAGTCATCTATCTATCCATCCATCCATCCATCCATCCATCCATCCATCCATCCATCCATCTCTGTTAGGAGGATCAAACAGATAGAAAGGGAAAGAAAAGCAGTAGAACCTCAGAGACACGAACACTGGTTAAACCAAAGGGTGAAAACCCATAGGTAGCATTCAAATGGCATCTTATCAATTTCAAAATCTGACAGTGAGCACTTTGATTAAAAAAAATGCAAAATATCAATCAGATTTGAAAAAAGGAATATCATAATACTATTATTTAAGATGGTTGTAACAGTTGAGAAGTTGGTCAGGAGGCTGGTTAGCTCTAAAAATAAACTGGAAGTATCTAGTTTATAATAATGTAAAATACTTTTAATAACGTTTTCTATCACAAATGTAACTGAAACATTGGTTTTCCATTGATGGTAAAAAGATGGAAACCAAACTCCAATGATAAGATCTCTTGCCGTAGTGCACACCCACAGGGGTCCACAGGTATAAAGAACCCCAGCCTGAGGTGTTCGTATCTCTGAGGTTTGTACTGTATTTCACAGTGATTAAGGCATGTATGCTCAATCACTAACACACATTCAGCCTGTTCACTGACAGTCAGGGTAAAAAAAAGTCATGAGGAATGATTTTGCAAATCACTCAGAAGCCAATAAAATAAAATAAATTATTAATTTCTTGAATGAATATTAAATCGCAAATTATTGCCGGAGGCCTCAACCCCCTTCCCCTCTCCCGTATTTGTCTTTTTATGGACAGCTGCTAAATTGGTTCTCATAAGAGCCAGACTCTGCCCCTCATTTCATTAGGATCGTCTCGTTTAAACACACTCTGCTCTCAGACTTCCATTAGCCTCCATCAGAGATCAATACTACAAGGGTATCCTTGGGTAGGAGCAGAGTCTGGTGCTTTGCCAAACATGCCTTAAGGTGAGGATCTTCCTAGGTTTTGTTTACCATGGCATTTCTGTCTGTCAGCTTCCATATCAACTCCCAGGACGGCAGCCAGTTCTTTTGCAGCCACTCGGTGAAGGCACCGCGTGCACCATTCCACCCTCTAGTGGTAAGTGAGAGGTACTGCCGTCACCTTGGGGAGCTGCTCAATGTCAGTGAACGAGTGAGAGAAGGTGAGGGACAAAGTCGAGACGGGTGCAAAGCAAACCACGTTTTCGCAGCCACGATGGGATGGACTGATTCACGCCTACGCGGCTATCAATCAGTTCCGCCCACGGTCTCAGCCCGACACCCCTACCCTGCGTTGACTGACTTGTTAGTCCAAGCGCCAGCCACGGCCCGAGCGTTGTCACTTTCGCCATTGTGGAGCAGTTCATCATTTTTTTCCGCCCGAAATGTAATCATTCTGCCTTTGTGCTGGGGCTCGTGGCACAGGCAGCGCAGTGTGCGGCGCCCGGCCTCCACAGACCGTGCCAGGCACAGACATTCATCACCCCGCGCCGCCCGGTCCCCGGTACATCTCATTGTGTTTCTGAGCCGTGATTCA